>JBAMJV010001572.1:0-101132 GCA_037951105.1 Echinarachnius parma | reverse complement strand
GAAAAACCGCCATCATTGTGTCCAGACCCACACAGTATCCGTATCGTCATTGGTCAAACCCCCTCCCCCTCCTTAGCAAAATAGCCCCCCCCCCCCCCCCCAAAAAAAAAAAAAAAAATCGCCTCGCCGCTACGCGGCTCGTGGACGATGCTCCGCATCGTCATTGGGTCAAACCCCCCTTAGCAAAAGAGCCAAAAAAAAATCGCCCATCGCCGCTTCGGCGGCTCGTGGACTGATGCTCTCCGCATCGTCAATTCGGTCAAACCCCCTGATCATCCCCCCCACCATGAGAAGAAATCGACGCCCTTGGACAAATGCATGCAGCATTATAGAATATAGTCATTGCGATTTAAAATACTCCCTTTGTATATATATATATGTGTAGTGTGTGTGTGTGTGTGAGTGTGTGAGTGTGTGTGTGTGTGTGTGTGTGAACGTCGGGAGGGGGCGGATCCGGGGGGGCACTCGAATTATTTTTTGACGGGGTGTGCACGCACGGAACTCTGAAATGGGGGGTCTGAAGAGCTAACTACAAGCCAAAATATAGGGTCTTTGGAGCTACAAAATCCCTGAAACGCACAAAATATACGGGTTTTTGAAGCTAGAAAATCCCTGATACGCCACAAAATAGGGTCTTTGGAGCTACAAACCCCCCCCCCCCCCCCCTTGTGGCCCCACAAACTGGCTGTTTTTGGGGGGTTTGGGAATTTCAATTTTCTGCTAGCTTCCTGCCAATCCCTTCCGTTTATAAAGAAATGCAAAATGCATTAGAAGTTTGCTTGCTTTTCGCTCTGTTGGACAATAAGGCAGCCTTAATCGTTTACGGGGGTGGGGGGGGGGGGTGGTGGGGGGTGGGGGGCGTTTAGAAGTGTCACAAATTGGGCCCTCGCTGTTCAGTGAACGATGAACAAATCTAAACAAAATTGGAACTCCAAAAATTTAAACAGTAGGTGAAAATAACGTTCTTTGAATTTGATAAAACGTGGATAAATTTTGAACTCATGCGGAACAATTTCCTTGATTCATAAAGAGTCTGAGTAATACAAATGCAGTGATTATAAAGACTTTTCGTTATTTCTATATTCATGATCGATCTTAACACCAGTATCATGCCCTTCGCTGATGATTGCTTGGAACAGTATACAATTTCATCACCAGCATTTTCGGATACTATGAGGGTCCGTGGTTCGACTCCCAGTCGAACCCAATGTAACATCAAAAACTAAAGCCAGTGCTGTGTGTTATTGCGCCCCCCTTCCTGCTACTAGATGCAGGCTGCAGGGTCAACGCATCATTACAACACCCCGCCCCCCCCCCCCCCCCTGTATAAAGAAACGTGAACAAAACAAACCAGCCAATACAATATTTGAATGAATCGATGGTTACTGAATCGATTGTACTCCAATTTCACAAGAGATTCGCATAACATATAAAAGCGCACTTCATACTCCCACCAAAGGTATTTGAGAATCTCATTCTAGAGTTTAATCTTCCAGCGGAGTAATGTCGGTGGAACAATTATGGTTGAGGAACATAATGTTTTTGGACCATTTGAAGTACTGTCATCTTCAGAGCATATATTCTGCGGAGCAATTGTCACCGGAGCAAACTGTCGTCTCTCCGGAGCATATTTCGGCGGAACAATTCTATTCGAAGCATTTTCGGCGGAGCAATTGTCGCATCTTCGGAGCATTTGTCGGCGCAGTAATTGTCCGCAGAGGAAATGTCGGCGGAGTATTTGTCGGCGGAGCAATTGTCGCATCTTCGGAGATTTGTCGGCGGAGCAATTGTCGGCGATGCAAATGTCGGTGGAGCATTTGTCGGCGGAGCAAATGTCGGCGGAGCATTTGTCAGTGGAACAAATGTCGGTGAGCATTTGTCGGCGGAGCAAATGTCGGCGGAGCATTTGTCGGCGGAGCAATTGGTCGACGGAGCAAATGAGGGCGGAGCAAATATCGCGGAGCATTTGTCGCGGAGCATTTTTTTGCATTTTTCGGAAGCAAATGTCGGCGGAGCATATGTCGGCGGAGCATATGTCATGGAACCCACAATTATCAGTATTGGTGTATAGATTGTTGTTATTGTTACACTGTGAAAAAGAAGTAGTAAATTTACGTTGGGTATTTTTTTGTTGGGTAATAAATACGTTGGTTACTATTTTGTTGGGCAATATTTGACCAATACTTAAGCTAAGTTGTACTCTGCCGCTGCCTACATACAGATGTCCAATTGTTAGGCAATTAACTGCCCTGCTGAGTGGTAAACTACATACGATCGTGCCATTGTGAAAAAAGAGAGTAAATTTACCTTGGTATTTTTTTGTTAGGTAATATATACGTTGGTAACTGTTTTGTTGGGCAATATTTGACCAAAACTTAAGCAAAGTTGTACTCTGCCGCTGCCTAAATACAGATGGTCCAATTATTAGGCAATTAATTGCCCTGCTGAGTGGTAAATTACATACGATCGTGCCATTGTGAAAAAAGGGAGTAAATTTACCTTGGTAATTGTTTGGCTGGGTAATATATACGTCGGTAACTGTTTGTTGGGCATTATTTGACCAATACTTAAGGCAAATTTTTACTCTGCCGCTGCCCTAAATACAGATGCTCCAATTGTTGGGCAAGGTAATTGCCTTGCTGAGTGGTAAACTGTATACGTGCGTGCCACTCTGTGTAAAAAAAGCAGAGTAAATTTACGTTGGTAATTTTTTTGTTGGGTAATATGTATGTTGGTAACTGTTTTGTTGGGCATTATTTGACCAATATACTTAAGCAAAATTTTACTCTGCCGCTGCCCAAAATACAGATGTCCAATTGTTGGGCAAGCCTTGCTGAGTGGTAAACTGTATACGTGCGTGCGCACTATGTAAAAAAAGAGTAAATTTACGTTGTAATTTTTTTGTTGGGTAATATATAGGTTGGTTACTGTTTTGTTGTTTGGGCAATATTTGACCAATACTTGAGCAAATTTTCTACTCTGCCGTCTTCCCAAATCACAGATGTCCAGTTGTTGGGCAAGTAGATTGCCCTACTGAGTGGTACTCTGTATACGTGCGTGCCACTGTGATTCTCAACACAAAAATCACAGAATATGAACAAAATATTAATTTTGAAGTAAAATTATTTCGTTATTCATGTATCAATCGTTTGTGTTTTATGTAAGAATTATTATGACAAACTTTGCATTACATGTTTACCTTTGTTATACCATTGGTTTTCTGTTTGAATTTGATTTGTTTTTCATAACCACTTTCACATGTGAATATTAATACGCGACATGCCTGCGTGTGCATTATAAATTCATTCCTAAGCTGCACAGCCAGATTGCACTTAGAAAGTCTAAATAGACATTGACCCCAATGTATCCCACATGAGTTGGACCACATGTCCCATACGTCCGCAATTACAAACTAGTTTCAATTGGGAATACCCAATTTGGAATTTTCAATTGGTCATTTTCTATTGGTAATTTCAATTAGTAAATTTCAATCTGCGTTTTTCGTCCTGGGCAGTCAGATAATGACCATTTTGTTGTTTAAAGCAACTGAAAAAATGCCCAAGCAAATAGTTTTAATAGATTTCATTGATTTTATTGATATCATAATAACTCAACAACTTAGTTAATTTATGTCATATTTCTGGGTAATTATTATAGGTCTTGCCCAAATACTGGGTAAATTACTTTGATACAAAGGTTGGGCCACATTAATGTCCACAAAACTTAGTTACAAATATTACCCAGAGCAGTTTGGGCACATTAATGTCCCAAACACGTGGTTAACATTTTGCCCAGTAGTTGTTGAGGTTGACTAGGCTTCCAACGTTGGTAAATATTGGGTAAATATACGTAATTACCCAACAGTTGGGCACATTAATGTCCCAACAACGTTTGGTTAAAATATTGCCCAGTAGTTGTTGAGGTTGACTATGCTTCCAACGTTGGGTAAAATATTGGGTAAATTATACGTACTTACCCAACAGTTGGGTCACATTAATGAGCCCAACAACGTTGGTTAAAGTATTGCCCAGTAGTTGTTGAGGTTGACTATACTTCCAACGTTGGGTAAAATATTGGGTAAATATTTGCCCTTTTTTTCACAGTGTATAGATAGTTTTGACTATATTTGGGGAGGCATTGCGCTCATATAAAGTAATACTAGTAATAATCCCACTAATGATGTCAGCACCGTAATTAAACATAATGCTAATTTGAAGTGATTTAGCACAATGCACTTCCTCAAAATAATGAGTAATTACGTATACGCTGTACAAAAATAAAGCACGTGATAGAATGCCATGCAGACTGCTGCCAAACTATCATAATATTATGGCTTCTCGATTGTCGTGGTCACGGGATATGCGGCAGAGAAGAAAAAGAACCAAATCACAATGATTATGAAACATTTAATTCATGTTATTATTATGAAAGGACCCGTGGGTGTTTCACAAAAAAATCTTTTGTCATTATGACAAATTTGTAAGGTGGCATTATAGGGATATTTGGCTCAAAATTTGACAAAACGTTTGCCAAAATATGGCCAAATTATACGAATTTGACCAAAATATGGCCAAGTTTTGACAAAATGTTGGCCAAAATGTCCCCAATATGCCACCATTATGACAAATTTGTCATGACAAAATATATCTTTGTGAAACACCCCCCCCCCCCCCCCCCCCCCCCTAGGTTACTTCCGGATGTGGCAAAAAGAAAGGAAATCTTTCTACGCGCATGCCTTCCTTGCGTGTGTTTTGAAATAATGTTGAACAAAAAAATCGTTTCGTATATATGTATCATGGAATTTCACTTCTAATATCAGAGGGTAGTTTTATGAAGATCCTTCTCAATAGACCGTTTACTAAAATAAACAAATGAAATATATACTGTATATGAAGAGCTTAGTTCCAAAAGGCGCTAAATCCACTTTTTCAACTTTGGAAAAGGCAGGTTTCTCTGTCTAACGTTGTACACATGCCGATGGGAATATTAACATTTATAGTTCCATATTATTTGTGATTTTGAGTTTAATTTGTCCATAAATGTGGATTTCCAGATAGCTACGTACGTAGCTTACTAATATACTGATATCGTTAACTCAATTTGTATGGAAAGTGGATTTAGCGCCTTGGAACTAAGCTCTTCATATGCGGGTCCCTTGCTTAGTTCCAGTATTCAATTTTGGGATGATACAATTTTCTTAGTCACTAATTGTTATCTGGGTAAGTATTATTTTGTTACCTACTAAGTTGTTTATAGTTGGCAACTACAAGAATCTCTTGTGGAGCACTTATCTAATCATCAGCCTTATCATCTTAACTAACTTAGTTGGAAACTAAGCTCAGTAGTATGGTTTTATAAATATGGTCCCAAGAGACAAAATATTCAATTAACATGCTCCTTTTGAAACTGGCAAGTATGCTTGGAATCCACATTGCACTCATAAATATAGTTGTTGCTATACTGGGCAAACCTCTGTCAAGCTTAATTACGGGATGTCAGGAACATCCTTTGTTTACGTGCCCGTCCCCACCCCCCCCCCCCCCCCCGAGTATAATTGTAAAAAAAAAACAATAAGAAACATAAAGGGTACATTTTTGAAAAAAATAATAAAGGAATACAAAAGGTATGCCCCAATCATTTGCATGCCCCCCCCCCCCAAAAAAAAAAAAAACAACAACAACAACCAACAACAACCACAACAACAAAAAACAAACAAACTCCGACCACGCTACACCACTGGTGTGACATCTTTGAATATGGCGTAGCGTGGTCGGACTGATAGGGGGGGGGGGGGGCATGCAAAATTATTGGGGGGGGGGCACACCTTATGTTTTTCTTTTTTTTCCCGAATAATATCCCCTTATGTTTTCTATTGCTTTTTTCCAAATTATTGGGGGGCACGTGCCCCCCCCCCCCCCCTTCCCTCCCGTCGCTACGCCACCGTGAAGTGACACCGTCCGGGTTACGAGCTCTTGTGTCTGATTGTAACGGCTGGTGAAATAGCGTATTTATATACATTTTAATTGATACAATAATAAGATGATGTACATTTTGATTCATCCAGGAAAGAGTTAATAGAAACCGAATCTATTCAACTGTTTAGCTGAAGAAACAACCTCGATATGTTGTGAAACTGTACTACACTCAAAATAGTAAGTCCAGATGAATATATATATTTGGTTTTGTTTATAAATATGAAGAGCTTAATTCCAAAAGGCGCTAAATCCACTTTTTTTTAATGAAAATTGGGTTCACGGTATAAGTTCATCCATAAGCTACGTAGCTATCGCGATATCTAAAATTTAGGACTAACTTGAAAAGGTGGATATAGAGCTTTTGTGAATTATAATCTCTTCATATATGATATATTAATGAAGATGTTGACTAACACTATGAAAATGTGAACAATCCAGTCCTACTCAAAAGCACAAATGATCAGTTGTCGCATTTAATTAACATGGTGCAATTCCAGTGATTCTGTCATACCTAATTGATGTATTCCTCTTTCTAATGCGAAAATGTGATACACAAATACAATAGTTCAAATTTAAAGTCTTTCTTGAGATAATTTTAAAAAATGTTGTACATGTTTACAAACATAATGGCAACCAGTCAGCGAAACACTTGTTTGCTCATTACTTGGATGAATTACATTGATCTATACTGAAACGTTCACACATCACTATCAGTTGAGTAGTTGACACAATAATTATAATTAGACGACATAAGCTTTGCATAAACACTTTGACAGTTTTAGAAAGTGGCATCATAAAAAAACAAATATTTTACTTTATTACTTTTTAACACAGGGCCCCGTTGCTGAAAGAGATACAATCGAGTTATACAATTACTGAGAAATTGTAAGTCAGAAAATTTGCGCGTTTCAACCAATCAGATTTGCGCATTTAGAACACATGACCTGCAGGTTTTGTTTCTGAAAAAGTTAAAATTGATTGTATCTACGTCATCTACGTCACTAAAATATATCTTAAGTACCGTTTCAGAATACCGATTTGCTAAAATATTTCGTGACGTAGATACAATAGATTTGAGCTTTAAATCGTTTTCAAAATACACCCGAAGACTTACAATTAATTGTAATGTACAATCGAATATCACTTTCTGTAACGGCCTTTAACGGGACCCAGACATGACAGACAGATGGCTTAGCTATGTTAGCCAATCAGCGGGATGAGGGTCTGTGACTGCAAGGCGGGAAGACAATGTATACGATCTTACAGTGGCGTTGCGTGGTCGGACATTGGGTGGAATTCACAAAAGAGGTTTGTAGGAGGTTAATTGTACGAAACCATGGTTTTACCATGGTCTATATCTATATGGAATGCTGTTCGTATACAAGAAAACTGTAAATCAACATTGTTAAGAAGAAAGGAGTTTACATTCTTTCTCCATCAGTTTACAAATGGCATTCCATAGATGTAAACCATGGTCAAACCATGGTTTGTACAAACCTCCTACAAACCTCCTTTGTGAATTCCACCCATTGAGTTCGGACAGATTGGGGGCGCATATAATTGGGGGCACGCTAAAAAAATTCGTTTATTTTTGAAAGATATTTCCCATATGTATCATATTAAATTATGTTGTCAAATTATTGGGGGTGGGGGCACGTGCACCCCCCCCCCCCCTCCCCCATATATATACGCCACTGGAGATTTGCCTTGTGCCAAAACAAAATTGAAAACGCTCTCTATAGAGATATTCAACCAGTATACGATCGTGACGATTACATAATACATGTATAGACGATTGCCTAATAACACGACCTCAATATACCTATGGCACCGTTTATATACAATGTCTTTTTGCCACCATTCGTTCGTTCATGTCTCCACAGATTAAGATTAAAGTCTCTTCCATCGCTCGATTGCTGCGGTGGTCGTTTGGTTCACTAGGGCCAGTTCCTCATCCGTGCAGCCCACTCTTTGCCGTTTACTGCCAAGACTGTAGGAGAAAAGAAAGTTCATATCGGTTCAAAATATATTCTCAAGTCATGCATTCCGTTAGGGGTGTGGCTTCCGGTGGTATTCTGTTCTCCATCATCACCACGTTCGCTCTCTCCATCACCATCACCAACACCAGGAATACTCATATCTCGACCAAAATGATGCAAGCTTACACCAACATGTGGCGTTTCAGTCTCGGTCGTCTCTGAACTGTTCGGTATTCCTCCAAAGAACGAACGATTGACACTTCTGCTAGTTCGCATCGTTCCCGCCTCAGCCGATTCCGAACCATCCAATGCTAGAGTAAAGAACGAATGATCCTCATTTCTTCCTGTTCGCGACGTTGACGTTGCCGCCTCAGTCGATTCTGATGCGTCTGGCATTTCCAATGTTCGAGTGAAGAACAAATGATGCTCATTTCTGTCGGTATGCGAAGTTCCCGCCTCAGCCGACTCCGAACCATCCAATGGTCGACAAAAGTACGAACGACTCAAACTGCTGCCAGTTTGCGGCGTTCCCGGCTCGATAGATTCTAAACCGCCCGATGCTGGAGCGAAGAACGAATGAGGCTCATTTCTTCCTGTACGTGACGTTACCGCCTCTGTCGTTTCTGAACTGTTCGGAATTCCACCAAAGAACGAACGATTCACACTTCTCCCAGTATGCGATGTTCCCTGCTCGGTCGATTTCGAATTGTCCGATGCTCGCCCAAAGTACACACGATTCACGATTATTCCCTGCTCGGTCGATTCTGAACTGTTGGCTGTTCCACCAACGTCCAAACGATGCAAACTTCTGCCAGCTCGCGAAGTTCCCGCCTCAGTCGATTCTAAACCGTCCGATACTGGTGGGAAGAACAAATGATGCCCATGTATTCCTGTTCGCGACGTTCCCGCCTCTGTCAATTCTGAACCACCCGATGCTCGAGCGAAAAACAAATGATGCCCATTTATGCCAGTTCGTGGCATTCCCGCCTCAGTCGATTCTGAACCGCCCGATGCTCGAGTGAAGAACGAACGATGCTCATGTCTGTCAGTACGCGACATCCTTGCCTCGGTCGAGTGTGAATTGTCCGATGCTCGCGCGAAAAACAAACGATGGACACTGGTGCCAAGAGGAGAGGTTTCTGTCTCGGTCGTTTCTGAACTGTTCGAAGACGATCCCGGCATGGCGTACATATCCTCTGATCTCTCTGACGGGGTGACCCAAACCTCTGCTGCGTTCCAAGCGAGAGTTCCTGGTCTGTAGGCAGTTCCCCTAGCTGAAGCGTTGTTCAATATTCTGTCTGGGACACGTGGAAGAGGAGGTAGGCCTATTCTACTGAACGAGTGCGGAGAACTGACCGCTGTCGGCACTGCGTCGCTGTTGAGACGCTGATCGCGACGAACAAAAGCCTTTTTTAGCAGAAGTGATACGAGAACTAGAATGAGTACTAATACAATGCTTGGGACGATTCCATAGAAGCATATGTTCCTGATGACATTTGTCTGTATTGAATCACTTTTGACGCGATCATGGGCTCGTCCCGTATATCCAAATGTGGTCACCATAGTTACGCTGTCGTTATAGCCTGTTTGAACACACTCTGAAATCCTTTCCTCTGATCTCACGCAGATCGTTATATGCTGACGAAGTTGGCCAGAAGAACTCCTCGCCAGACAGGTGAAGGTTCCAGACATTGCTTGCGTGATGTCTTGTAACAAGATATTTCGATTATCCTCTGAAATAGATAAACGCCAACCATGAATGGATGTGTCTCCTTGCAACCGGACCGTGTCATTGAAAATCCAGTCGATTTCGAGGGGCGCGTGTGCAAATATCGCGCACATGATGGTGATATCTGTGCCTTCCCTCAAGGACAAATAGGAAGACTCATTGACGCCTTGTGGGAGCAGTGGGTCACAAACAAGTTGACGGTGGTTGTCTCGATGGCCTATGATGTTCCCTCGCATAACAAAAGGGGTCTCGCAAAACGCATTGTCGGTTTGAAGATCCGCACTCAAAGGTTGTTGATCCAGCAGGCGACTTTGAAGCCATTCCAGGCGGCAGTCGCAATCAAGTGGATTTTCTTGAAGACTCAATCGGAACATTGCCAGCTCACTAAATGAGGTTCGTGCTAGGGTTGTAATAGAGTTATACGAGGCGTTGATACGATGAGAAACGTTGATGTAAGAGAAGAGCCCTTTCGGAAGGTTAGATATTGCATTTTGAGAAAAGTCGATCACTTCTAGTTGCGGAGTGAGCTGGAAAAGTCCCGGAGGGAATGAGTGGATCTCATTCTGGGACAAAGAAAGGAACCTCAAACTGGGTGTGTCTCGAAATGCATTGTCGTCGATGTGGACAATCTGATTCCGATCCAAGTAAAGCCCCGTCAGCATTCGCATGTTTCGCAGCATGCTGTAGGATAAACCAGTCAACAGATTTCGCTGAAGATACAAGAACTGTATGCTTCCGGAAATTACGGAGAAAGTTCCCGGAAGCAGATTCCGCAATCGGTTGCCATCTAAACGAAGCTTGCGAGTCATGTTCAGCCCCGCGAAGGCATCGGCGTCGATGGCGCTTATGCCGCAGTTATCCAGTCGCAATCGACGCAGACGGAGTAGACCCCTGAACGCGTTTGGTTCAAGGGTCAGCATCCTGTTGCCGCTGAGGTCCACCGCTACTACCCGACCTAAACCAAACCACGCCTCGTTTCTGATAACAGTTATCTCTGCTTCATGGAGGTGGAGATATTCCAGTCGAGCCAACCCGTTGAACTGCTGGTCGTTCACCTCTCTGAACCTGTTGCCATTCAGATGAAGAGCATGCAGGATGTTTTGTTCCAGAAACAAACGCGGAACGAGTGTGACGATTTCATTGTGGTCCAGCCGGAGTTCCCACAGCTTGACCAGTGTCCAGAAGGCGCGGTAGCATACGTAGGCGATTCTATTGCGAGAGAGGTCTAACCACTGGACTGAGGGCAGACCAGCAAGGTCTTCACATCCGATGCGCGATATGTTGTTACCAGATAACAGGAGACTATCGAGACTTGGCAACAACTGAGAAGACCTTGGTGATGTTGCATTAGCCCATTGGTGAAGGGAGGTCATGCGATTGTTGATAAGGTTCAGAGTCTTAAGCTCACTTAAATCTGAGAATACTGAAAGGCTCAGTGATCGGATCTTGTTATTCTCCAGTCGCAGTTCCCGTAATCGATCTAATCCATTGAATGTTCCCTCGGGGATGAAGGAAATGTTGTTGTTATCAAGGTAGAGGCTTTCCAAGTCATGCTGCTCTACAAATTCACCAGGTTGCATCAGATCTATTCCATGTCCGGACAGACGAAGACTTGTCGGTTCTGTGGTAATTCCATTCCCGTCAGGGTGAGTTGTTACTTCCATCCATTGTATACAACTGATGAGGATACCCCACAAGAGGAAGTGCGGCACATTCCGTGCCAGATCCATATTTTAACGAGGAATTCCTGTTCCAAAGAGAATATGTGGAGTAAGCAGAAAGAAGAGTAAATACAAAGTTAGGTTATACTTTATCATATAGCTTGCCTAAAGGCAGATTTTAGTAAATGATGATATCAATTAAGGCCATATAGCAAGATACTTTAAGCTAATCATAGTGTATACATTGTCCCTAAAACGAACCCGAGTATGTGAAGAAAATTATATCGTACAGATCACAGCAAAGTTCGTATTATTGTATTTCCTTGGACACCATAAAGATAATCAATACATTAGGCATGACTGATAACAGACAATCTGAAGTGGTATACTGTCAAAAACCCAATTGTTCAACATAACCACAACAGAGTAAAGGCTAAACGTTCCGCTCTGTTGTTAGCTACATCGTCGGGCAAGCTTATGTTTTCTTTTTGCAGGGAAAAATAATAAATGGAAACCTGCAGTGTTTATGTCACATTTTCAAATTAATTAATAATGCGCTTGCTCAATGAATAAACTGCTGTCAGCCATCTATTACATATCAGTCATGCTTCATTTATGGATCTTGTTTATGGTGTTCTATATGAAAGAAAGGTAAATTAGTTTAACAATACTGCAATGTGAACCTTTCTTCAATAAAAAGCCTTTATAACTATATATAATGAAGCAGTCAATCATCAAACTCGGGTTTCGATTTGTAAGGGATAAATAATATTGACAATAATAATAAATGCTTTCGATTTATATAGCGCCTACTATGATAATCATATTGATAAACATGTCTAAGCGCTTTACATTAATTTGTATACACACTATATTACATTATAATTCCTTCATGCATAATATTTTGTTTGACACATGTATAGATTAATAAAAGAATATTATTTTCTTAAGCACACAGAAAAGGATTATGTCAGTAAAAATGGAATCATTTAATGATAGTCTGATAGAAACAAGACGCACATCTCAGCGATAATAATAAAAAAAATATGTGGACGATATACATGATAAAATGTGTTTTAAATGAAATTAATAGTTGATACTTAATTAATAACACCGTTATTATTAGATTAGTAAGGTATTTTATAGTGTACATCGTGTATCTTCCCGCATGAAAACAAATATAAGAATTTCTCAAACATTTGAGAGTATAGTTCTCTGTCATTTGTATTGTATTCTGTTTAACAAATATATTGCTCTTTGTATTTATTTCATTATGAAAATGTAAAATATGGAACAATAAATTCAAATCAAATCATTTAGAATTTTATCTTAATCAGAAATCCTTATTACATGTATCACTAACAGCACATTTTGGTGTTATTATCTGCAATAACTTACCCGATCGGTTTCTTGTAATGTCGATGTCTGGTTGATACTAATGCCTAAAGCGAAATGAAACAATTTGTATGAGACAAACTTGAACCTATAATTAATGTTACTATAAATAGACTATGCATGCATGTATATACGTCACAATGGCGTAGCTAAGTGGTGGTGGTGGTGGTGGTGGGGGGGGGGGGGGGGGGGGGGTGGGGGGCAAATGCATGCAGTTTCCCAGTCTGAAATTAATAATTGATTAATAGATTGTAGAAATTATTTTTATAAACAAAAAACAAAAAAATAGTTTTAAGCAGAGGGTGCCCGCGAGGGCTGCCCCTCTATATTTCCTCGTCTAATTCACCCTGACTGCGCCATCGATAAATCATTGTTTTCTTAGGTTAATTCCGTATAAGGATATAGGACAACAGTATCATAAATGAATAAACTGATAATGCACAGTGCGTGTCTTAGAACTAATTTCACACTTTCGATTCGTTGTGAAATCGAAAGGATGCCCTAAAAGCTTAAAGAGGAAGAACAGTTTTGTTTAAAAAGAATTTTAGGAACTAAAACTTGTAAGTTATCATTCAAAACTAATAGTTATAATTCAATAATTCAATGGTAGTAAAACATATAAACTGTTCAGTTACAGGGATGTTTTCATTCGAAAAGCAGCCGTTAACACCAGAGAGCGCCCTCCAAACATCAAGTTTCAATAATACGTTTTATTAAACAAATGTGAATGAGATGTGAACAAATATTCAATAAAGAGATCATAACAAAAACAAAATTTAAAAACATTTTGTTATATTTTCAAAAAAATGTCTAGGATTTTAAAATATTTAAAAATATATTATTGAATAAAAGTTGGGTCCCAAACATTTATTCCGATCTGGGATTTTTTTAACTCTAAGTTGGACTTAAAAAGTATGGTAAGCCATTTGTAGACTTGGAATCAAATATACTCAAACTAAAGCAAAAATGCAAATATTTTAGATTTTGTAATAAATTTTAAATTAAGAACATGAAATCTACTTGATGCTATAAAATATTAATGAATTTAATCAATATGTTATGCATTTCAAAAGAAATGTTACCAAAAGAATTCAAAGAAACTAACGGCTTTCCTAGATGGTAAGTCCAACTTAGAGTTAAGTTCTGACTTAGGATCTTTATGAAACACCCCTAGATATAATTATAAAGAAAGTAATGAGTTCTCTTTTCCCTTTAATTAGTATTTGCACTTCAGTAGTGTTGTCCTTTCTGTTTAGATACCGAGAGTAGGATCCTAGGATTATGTATTTCCTTCTCCCACTGAATTTTAAGACATATATAATAGGCCTATGACAAAATCGAAACTTTCTGCATTATACTTGGAGCCATTAACGAGGTAAAATAGTTTTAATGCGGAAGTTTCAGATAACTTGTGAATAAAATGACATTTTCATACCGTTATTCCTATGTCTTTATAGTCAATAAAGTTTGATAATTAATACGTGATTTTCTTTTAGAATTTTAAAAATTATATCAATATTCATTACCAATTAAGCAACATCATGGACTTGGTTATGAAAGATAATGTATAAATTGCATGCAATATGGACAATCGGCGAGTGGATCACGGTCATACAGACGCAACATTGCAAAACCACAACAAAATGGTATTTTATGTCAGGTAGTGGTTTCTAATGATGTGTTTGTATAAATAGTTATTTTAGATAAATGGTATTTTATTAATTTCATGATTCGCAGGTTTACAACTGAATTGTGCATGAATTACAAAATTTAAATAAATACATTGTAAAAAATTATAGTACATTTAGTTAAGAATTGTTAAAAAATGGAGAATGTATAAATCAATTTCTATAATTGCAAATAAATGTAAAACTTTAAATTGTATTAGCCTACAGATAAAATAAAATTGGACAATGATGCATGCTTCAAAATTTCGAGTGTTTATTTTTGTCAAGTGTTTGTTACTTGGAAATTAAAGAGTTTAGAGAGTATCATGTATCGAGTATTCGAAAGTGTTTGATCTGATGATGAAATGTAGTTGTTTCGTATTAAACATCTGGCAAAGATTCAATAACGTTACCGAAATACCTGTATGTAATATAATTATACAGCACAACATGGGGTATATGGGCATTTGGGGGATTGTTTTCCTTTTGCCCGAATGCTGCATAGTTCCCAACCGACAAGCCCCCTTCCCCACCTCCCCATCCCCCCCCCCCCCCCTCCCCCCTCAACAAGACAAAACAAATAAGGGTTCTCAACACTAAGCCGCTGCCCCCTCCGGGCCCCCTCCCCCCCCCCCCCCCCCCCCACAAAAAAAAACAACAATAATAATAATAATAATAATTTTTAAAAAAAATAATAAATACAATTAAAATAAATACAAAAATACAAAAATACAAAAATATATATATACTTTTTTCTGGATTTGCACGACTGTGATAAGATTGTGCATGCCCAAATTTGCCCGAATGATGACATGACTTTGCCCGAATTTTCCAAATATGAATTTTCTCATTTATTGTATGATGTTAGTGAATATATTATTCATTGCGGATATGGTATCGGAAAAGATATCGCTAGTGATATCACACCTGACGAAGTGTTGCAGCGGCGCACGAAACGTCGTGATCTCTTAAGATTCCTTGTTGACCACGTTGTATGATGTTGTCGCCCGGAATATGATATGATTTTGCTCTAATATGACATGTTTTGGCCTGATTGTAATGAGCTTACATGCCTTTGCTCGAATTTATCGGAATGTCTTCTGCCCGAATATCACCGTTTTCAAAACTCTCCGGGGGAGGGGGGCCGGGGGGGGGGGGGGGGCGGGGGGGGTTGTAAATACTCCCCGGCTCCCGCCTGTTTATACCCCTTGGGTTGGGACATCATAATTAATAATGCCTCCTGCAATCTGACAAAACTTACAATAATAAGCGTACTAATTATAAAGGTGAACAAAACCAAGGTTTACATTTAGCATACAGGCTTCCCTCGACCGTGTAGTAATTTTGTTTATTTGCGGTACAGATCGCGTATATACCCTGCCTATGAAGGACAATTAAATTTCCTTTAACTTCATCGTATTATGAGAGTGTCCTGTTTCTTTTATTTCTGAGTATACATACACGAAAGAGATATTCCTAACACATCAAGTTATGTGCTATTGTCCAACTCTATCGATTCATATGAATGAATGAATGAATGAATGAATGAATGAATGAATGAAAGAATGAATGAATGAATGAATGAATGAATGAATGAATGAATGAATGAATGAATGAATGAATGAATGGATGAATGAATGAATGAATGAAAGAACGAACGAACGAACGAACGAACGAACGAACGAACGAACGAACGAACGAACGAACGAACGAACGAACGAACGAACGAACAAACGAACGAACGAACGAACGAGTGAATGAATGAATGAATGAATATATAAATGAATGAATGAATGAATGAATGCATGCATGCATGAATGAATGAATTCAATGAATGATAAATGAAATTTGTTCCGGGAGTTCTGGTCACCGATTTTTAACACAAACAGCCTTTCATACATAGGTAGACCATAGAGTTTTACGTATTGTAAATATCTTGCGGTTTTGTGAACACAGTGGCGTTCCATACATACAAACGCACACGTGACAACAACACTGTACTGCACTGGTAATGTAGCGTGCTCACCATCGATCGCCCACTACCGGCGCGCTCCGATCCCGCCGCCCGCGGCCGCCTACTGTTCCGCCACACGATGGGTAAAATTGTCACCTGCATGCGACTCGACTGAGGCTGGGGCGGCTGAATCTGAACGCCAAGACAAGAGCTTGAATTTGAAGTTGAACCGAACGTCTTCTATTCGTTGTCATTGTGACGACTAAGGCACGACTTTCGTCGTAGTTTTGTCGGGAAGAAGTTTGTAGTTTGTTTGAGCTATTTGCAAGGACAAGGTTAGTACCAGTAGTACAGCTCTTCTTTCTCAGCTTCCATTGTTTTTAAAATTGAATTGCAGGGGCGGCTATTTCAAAATCAAATTTCAGAAATTTATTCCGGAAGGTCTAGTCTATATATGTGAATTATGCAATGAAATATGGCATTATTTTGCCATTCATTCAAACAAACAATTAAATTATAATACTAGTGTAAATAAGAATAACAACGTTCATACAAGTGGAAATAAAGCATCTGCACCGAGTCCGAGATGAGGAGAATTTACTAAATCATATGATGTAATGATGTATTGATGTAATTCATTGGACATTGATTGTTGATAGAATGATTGTGGTCACTAGACACGGAAGAAGAGAAGTAGACCTCCGGATTTATTTCATGTCAGTTTTCCCCAGGCCTACTATATGTCTAAGAATGACTATTTTCATGATCATATTTCTTTACAAAATGCATGGATAAGTTTTTCTTCTTCTACAAACTTAGTTAGCATTTCTGAGTTGCATGTTATTTATGTAACATGATGTAATGATGTTTATATTTATAGAAGACTTCCACTTCCCTGATTATAGTATTTGCCACTCAGTTTAGAAATAACTAGATTTTAGCAAAGGAAATAATGTTCGCAAGATAACTTTTTAATTTTTATGTACAGCACCTTGATCTATTTCTCCCTAAACTCCTCCCCATTATGATTGATTATCATCACCATTACCACCATTACCACCACCACCACCATCATCACCATCATCATCATCTTTGATCATCACCATCACCACCATCATCATCACCACCATCATCACCACCATCATCATCATCATCATCATCATCATCATCATCATCACTATCACTATCACTATCACTATCACCATCACCATCACCATCACCATCACCATCACCATCACCATCACCATCACCATCACCATCACCATCACCATCACCATCACCATCACCATCACCATCACCATCACCATCACCATCACCATCACCATCACCATCACCATCATCATCATCATCATCATCATATCATCATCATCATCATCACCATCTCACCATCACCATCATCATCATCATTGAAACATCATCACCATCATTGAAACATCATCACCATCATCATCATCACTATTATTAAATAATCATTATGTAATAGAGGCTAAAATGATGGACTGCGATGCCACACAAGCCATCTCGTTTTCAGATGAGGAGAGTGATGAGACGGACCAGGAGACGGGACCACGGAGACAGGTAAGTCTGGTTCCATTCAGGACCGTTTCATTTCATAAATTGGGGCCCGTTTCATAAAACTTCTCCAATTGTTGTAAATGTCGGCATTCTCTATTGGGCAATTCCACGACATAAGGGACATGGATGCCAAAAATTAAAAATCATATATTTGGTTTAAACAACTCATATTTTTTAATAATACATGAGTTGAAGTTTTAGGAACCATAATTTTTTTTTCAAAGACGGCCATTTTTTCTCTTCAAAATGGCCATCAAAGTATAAAAGTAGAGATATAGGTGATGAGAAAGATAACTTCACATACAATTTGCTATCAGGAAATCTACTAAACCATTGCTTCAATTGATAAACTTTCACATGAAAAGAGTTACCAGAATAACACATTTACCAAATGGCATGAACAAAATTTGCTGGTTTGATTATTGAATTTGACAAACATCTTGATTAGCTCAGTTTACCATAATGGATGTAACGTCAGTTACCAAAAACAAGGATTTGTTCAAGTTATTCCACAAAGAAGGTGATATATGGGATGCTACTTGAGATTTGTAATCTTTGACCAACTCTCTTTCTATCAATACAACAAAAATTGGGATGCCCACATACCATTGGTAAAAATTGGCTCTTCAAAGTGTGTAACGTCAGTTACCATGTAACGTCAGTTACCATGATCTAACATCAATTACCATGATGTAACATCAATTACCATAATGTAACATGATTTACCAAGGGATCAATGATAATTGAAAGATTCATAAACCTTCAGGAGGCACTTGCTAAATTGTTTAAGCCAATTATTATCCTGTAAATCAGTATAAAGTTCTTTCAAAAGACTAAACATTGTGTTGTAGGGGATGTAACGTCAGTTACCAAAATCATGGATTATAAAAATCTTATTTTAAGTTAAATTTCCCTTTGTTTCCCTGTAAGTTTTATCTCCCAGTATGGGCAAATAGGATGGAAAGCCCTTAATTTATCTGCTTTTGTTAATAAAGTGGTGTAAAAAAGGCAAAATCCTCTCTTTATTTATGTGAAAGGGCAAAGGGACTTGGCCCTTAGATCCCCACACCCCATATCCATTCCAAATCATTGATAAATCACTGTTTTGAATCTTAATAGTTAATATATTTAATATTAAACATGTGACTGGTATGGTATGATTCATGAGGAATCAACAAATTTGTTCTACAACCTAAACCTAATTTACATGTGTAACGTCAGTTACCACCCATAGGTAAAGCACATGTAAAACGTCAATTAGCCCCAAAGGTCCCGATTTCCCATTGTTTGATCTTTTGCTAGGTTGATATCAGTATTTAAAGGGACTTAGTAACATTGTCCAAATCCTCAAAATAAAATTGTAATTCTAGCGGTTCCTTTATACCTTGTTGTATTCGTATTAACAATAAAATCATGGGACAGCTTTCGGTTTTTCAAATTTCCCTTTCATTACGAAGATATGTATGATTGAAGTATTTAGATAAGAAAATCTCCGGGCGAGATTTTCATCCCTGTACAAAGTGAATGCAGTGAGTTGGTGAATATCACCCAATATCACTTTGCATTTTCGCTCATTACTTGGCCATACATTGTCCATTTGACCTGAAATTTTCACACAATACCCTGAGGACATATGAGATAACAACAGTATACATTGCATCAACCATTCATCAGTTTTTGCACATCTCAACAAAGTTACTAGATCCCTTTAACATTTCACTAGTATGATATCACTCTTGATGCAGTGTAAAAACAGTGATAAAATCAGTTTCATGTAAACCCCATAGACAAAGCATTGTAGGGCAGGTCCAAGCTAATGTCCCCCTTGATGATGAAAATTCATCTTCATTTTAGCATATCAAGTTTGGTATCATTTAAAAGCTAATAGTCTGAAGTTTAGATTTTTAGTGTGGAAATTTGCATAATCTGCATATTTAACGAGTAGGGGTCATCTTATTTGCATATTTCAAATATTAGTGTGACGTACGGGACATTACATTTTTATTTCTAATATTTATTTAATCAATGGAGCATTACTTTCATATATGGGAACTAGTAAAACTAATTACTAGCAATAGTTGACCAAATTTTTAAGTTTCAAAATTAATTGATTATGCTAATTAGGGCGTGTCCAAAATGCTATGTCCCGTACGTCACAAAAATGCGCACATTTTTTTATATTTCAGTATGAAACAGTTAATTTTTTTCTTTCATATTCTGTGAAGTTCTAATTTATCATACTCCTGACCAGCTAGCCAAGTTTGATGAAAAAAACATGTTTCGTTTTGATTTTATTAGCTAATTAACAAATGTGACGTACGGGACAAAAGTGTGACGTACGGGACATTTTCAGTGTTAAAGCAATGGCAAGGCAGGTAAAAATTATTTTTTTGTGTTTTAACCGCTAATCATCAAAATAATACATGCTTAGATGCTCCCCAGAAGTTCAGAATAGATAGGTCTTACCTCCAGGAGCCATCTCTAAAAAAAAATTCATGTTCCATTTCGTACTTTGTGATATACATTGTAGCTATATTTTCATGAAAATATGTCTTGAGGGGGAAATTTGAAATATCTTAAAATTACCTTTAATTAATTATCTAAAATACTAGACAATCAATTTGAGAAGGGAAATTGCGTGTCAATGAAGGAGAGACAGTAGTACACTGGTTAAGTACACCAAGACCTTCCAAACGGGTTCAAAAACTGTAAGAAAGTGCTAAAAAGGCACACAATATAATCACTTATTCTTCTGAACAGTCCCATGTATAGGATTTGATGTAAGTTGCCCCATTTTCGATGATTCTGTTTAATTTACTCATATTAATCTCTTTTTTGGCAAATTTAAAAGTAATTTACATCAGAAGAATGTAACCAACACATATTGGTGCCAGAAAAAATAGTTTTTGTTAATTATTAATGAGGAATTAATTAGCTTAATTACTTAACTTTTTTTTTTAAGTCGTATCGTAACTTTTTGTAGAAGTATTTTTTTTTTTTTTCATCAGAATATATTAGATTTATACAATAAGAACAAATATATTGCAAAATAAAATGAAATTAAAATAGAAAAATGACATAGTTTTAGTGAGGAAAAAATGTCCCGTACGTCACATGTCCCGTACGTCACGCGCATACCTATTATCTTTCATTAATTATCGTGGGAAAAAAAGTTGTGAATTAATTAATTTTTTGGTAGTGTGTACTTGAATGTTTACTGAATGCATATATTACAAATTAGTTAGTATTAGCCATGTAGATTCAGAGCATTTTCATGATACATCATTTTCCAAAAAAGTCAACATTTCTCTGGTCCCGTACGTCACGCTGCATATTAATTAGCATAATTAAATATTAATGAGTGATTTTAATTTTTTTTTTTGCATTTTAGGAAGGGACTGCAAGTAGCTTCCCAAAGCACCAAAAAGATTCTAAATCATAGCTTCTTCCTCCGAGTAATAATCAATTAAAAGCTGTGAATGTCCCGTACGTCACAAGTCAAATAGCTCGGACCTGCCCTGTAACGTCAGTTACGGTAACGTCAGTTACCAGCATGCTCACAATAAACTTTCCACAGAATAAAAAAAAATTGGACAAAGTTCTCCTTTTATTTGTATATATGTTCTTGATGGACCAAGGAAATAATCCATACCCCAAAAATCATTCTAACAAGTTAAGGACATGAAATATTTCAAACTGATTCCAACACATGATTTTTCATGTGTTAAGCCTATGGGAAGTGTAACCGTAACGTCAGTTACCGACATACCTTCAGTAAAGTTATCATAGCATAAAAGGGAAATGGTGCTAATTATTCTATCTTTTGTACATCTGTTCCTGAGTACCCAGGGATGATGTCACATCAAACTCATCATTCTAGCAGGTCTGGGACATGAGATATTACACTTTGATTCAAGACCATGATTTTGCATGTCTTTTTTGCGTAACGTCAGTTACCGACACATTTTTGCTCGCTGTTCGATAAAAAATGCAGTTTCAGACTTGCCAACCGTTCCGTTTTTAACGGAATTGTCCCGTTTTTTAAGTTTTTATAGCCATAAAAAACGGAACGTTCCGATTTTGAAAAAAAAAAAAAAAAAAAAAAAAAAAAAAAAATCGAATTTTTTTTTTTTTTTTTTTTTTTTCAAAATCGGATATACATGTACCATCCGATATCTGTCCGTTTTTTCAATTGTAATCAGCAGGGCAGTGCCATGTTAGTCTACAAACCGCTGTCAAGATGAAAGCCTTCAGATATCTCAGCACAAATGATTCTTCTAAATTTGGCTCTTACCAGGTTTAATCTATTCATTAATCCTCTTACCATTTGTTTATTTGAACATTTTGTTACATGTAAAATACCTTTACTTTAGCAATACATTGGCAGGGTTCAACTATAGAATGGGGAAGGAAAAAAAAAAAAAAAATTGTTTTCGGTTAACCGAAACCGTGAAAATGAAAACGTTTTTGCCGATGCCGGTCGGTTAACCGTCGTGTAACCGTTTCACTACAGCCCTAGTATGCACCAGATTGCACAATTGTAAGTCCAAAAATGCAAAAGCTCCCTACCGTGGGAGGGGGGACACCCTCCCCCCCTCGGTCGCTCCGCTCCCTCGCAATCGGGTGTTCAGTTTTCTGACTTTCAAATGTTGGCAAGTATGCAGTTTTGGTGAAAAAATTCATACTTATTTCTTCACTCTTATCAATATACCTGTATCAAATTATAACCCCCAGGTTGTAAAAATCCTACATTGTAACGTCAGTTACCGTGGAATTGCCCTATTGAGAATAAGTCTCCTTGACTGGTATTTAGGTGTAGGTATTTGCACCATTGTCAGTGGCACAGACACAGAATGGGAGGGGAGCAAAATCAAAAGCAGCTAAGGGGAAATCTTTGAAAAATAAAGTAATGCTGTAACCGATCATCGGATCGGCATGCCGATCACGATCCGATCATACATGATCGGACCGTTTTTGCCGATTTCCGATCATGCAGAAAAAATCGTAAGATCGGATCGGCAAAAAAAAAAAAAAAAAAAAAAATCTGTTTTTTTTTCTTTGGAAAATGATCCCAAAAAACATATTTTGGGAATATAAATGAATACCAAAGCAACATATATCCATATTAATAAGCCCAAGGTAATCTTGTATGGGTATGCTTTCATTTAAAACTGATTACCTCTCCTTTTACAAAATTATTCGCGCCTATTTTGAGCTTAGTCCCATGTGTTTCTGAAAGGTTACGCCAAATTAATCACATGGGACTAAGCTCAAAATCGGCGTGAGTAATTTTGTAAAAGAAGAGGTAATCAGTTTGAAATGAAAGCATACCCGTACAAGATTACCTTGGGCTTATTAATATGGATATATGTTGCTTTGGTATTCATTTATATTCCCAAATTGTGTTTTTTGGGGATCATTTTCCAAAGAAAAAAAAAACGATTGTTTTTTTTTTTTTTTTTTTTTTTTTTTTTTTTTTTAGCCGATCATCCGATCCCGATCATCGATCCAATCAGTCCAGCCATGCTACACCCCTTACAATGCGGCTATCAAAGTATAAAACCATTACGCCTGTATTATAATTACCGCTTAGTCTAAGGCCCACTTAACTTTAACCATGACTTGACATGAGATGAAATGCCAATCTGTAAATTAATAAATTTTTTGCCGATAAAATTTTGCCGATCCGATCAAACGATCCGATCATCAAGGTCAGTTACAGCACTAAAATAAAGAAATATATAGGGTGTGTCCCCCCCCCCCCCCCCCCAATCAGTCCAGCCATGCTACACCCCTTACAATGCGGCTATCAAAGTATAAAACCATTACGCCTGTATTATAATTACCGCTTAGTCTAAGGCCCACTTAACTTTAACCATAACCATGACTTGACATGAGATGAAATGCCAATCTGTAAATTAATACATTTTTTAAAAGTTAAAAACCTATTTCTTATCAATTAACAAACCAATAAGGGCTTGTCCATAGTGATGGCTGGGTGGTAATGGCAACCAGGAATTTAATTTGCCCTCTAGAAACCGTTGTATTGGCCACCAACAATTGAGACAACACATTAGTCTAAGGTGGGAGTCTTACTTGGCCACCTGAGAGTAAAAGGAGAGCCCTTCCATTCCTGATCATAATGAGAGGGGTTTCACACGTCTGCCAAATTGTGATTTCATGCAGACTGTGATTACAATCGCGATTCTGGAGACGAACCTGTCAATCAAACAAGGAGAGCACTAGTACTACACTGTATGACTGCACTCGAAGCGAAGAGCGACCAGTTTATCGGCGGAAGTGCATGTAAGGTCACGTAAGCTCCGCCTCTCAAATCGTGTTTTGGAGGTCAAGCCGTTCACACTAGAGATTCGCACTGTGATTTGAGTGAATCATGATTAGAAAACACCTCCGGACCACAATTCGAGTTTCACGATTCGTGATTCTAGTTTGCTATCACACAGTCAACAATACCGTGATTGGAGTGAAAAATGATTCCAATCGTGATTGCAATCACGATTTGGCAGACGTGTGAAACCCCTCTAAGTCTCACTTTATTCTCCTTTTCAGGTTGCAGTTCTGAAAGTCCTGTCTCAGAAGGATTACCCTGAAACTCAACAAGCAATCTTTGAAGGTGAGCTTAAATAACCAGGGCCCCGTTGCAGAAAGAGATCAGATGCAATCGATTGTAAAGTTGCAATTAATTGTAAGTCAGATTATGTGACCAAATGCGCACATCTGATTGGTTCAAATGCGCAAATTTTCTATTTTTTTATAAAAGTAAGAATTAATGTCAGATGTTATCTGCAATTGTTTGTGTGATGTATCCAAATTTGGAAACTATGGACGATTTATTATCTGACTAGGTTCCAGAATGCTTTCAATTCATTTGTAAATATCTCAATAATTAGGGAGACATTTGAAAAATCAAAACCCTGTTTCATTCTCATGTTACCATATAAAGCCAAACAATGTACAAGAGAAGTGTGAAAGTTCCAATTCCCTTTTTTAGACAAAGTTAATGGATCAATTTAGGTTGATAACATATCATGATAGTCATATCAGTCTTTTGAAATAATTTCATTTTCTGTTCATATTCAGGAGAGAATTATATCGGGCGCCATGACAGTAACTCTGTGCATCTTCCTTACAAGGTCAGTGCCTGTACCAACAAATCTATATTGCAATATTTAATTAAATGTTTCTATTTATATTTTGTATGAATGTTCAATTCTCTGGGTATACTGTATTAACCCATTCAGGACTGGTCCCGAAAATACTTGCCGGAGTCTAGATGGAAAATGCATACCTGTATTTGCAACATTTAGCAAAATATGTTAGTCCTGAATGGGTTCAGTACTTCAGTTGATCTTTTTATTTTATAAAATGTATCCAAAGTGATATTTGAGACTTCAACCATTATGCCAATATCATTGTAAGATTATTCTAAATGATGTCATGTGTGATAGTATCATAGAAAAGGGCCACTGTTCTTCCTCTAGAGTGAAAAAAGGTGAAAAATCATGCAAATTTTATCACCTACTGCCGTTTGAATTAGACAGCAATCAGAAATCATTCCTGCAATGCTGTTCAATAATAATCAATCATTAGGGAGTCAAAATCAAAACCCATTTTGTTACCCTTATGTCATACATAACATCAAGTTGTGAGAAAAATGTGAATGCTCCCAAGTGATTTTGGTTGAATTTGACAAAGTCAACCCGTTCACTACAAGATTCTGAAATTCCCATAGACTTTGTATATTGGCCCACCCGGTTCCTGTACGCAACGGGTTAATGGATCGCTTTATGTTTTATTTTCCTGTCTGCCATGCACAATGTATTCGTTAACAGGGGGGTGTTTCACAAAGATCCTAAGTTGATTTTAACTCTAAGTTGAACTTTAAAAGTATGGAAAGCCGTTAGTTTCTTTTGTTATTTTTGTTGTAAAAGTCCTTTTAAAAGGCATAAAATGTTGATTCAAATTATAAATATGTTGTATTATCAAGGAGATTTCATGTTCTTGATGTAAAATTTATGAAAAGTCTAAAGTAGTTGCCTTTTGGCTTTTGAATATATTTTATTCCAAGGCTACAAATGGCTTACCATACTTTTTAAGTCCAACTTAGGATCTTTGTGAAACACCCCCTGCCCTGTCCAAGCTGCATTCATGCATTGTGGTTGATAGGAACACCCATATCATGCTAAGGTCACTTCCCTTCAAGATTCTGAAATCACCTATAGACTTTGTACATAGCCCATCCGGTTCCCGTAAGCAACAGGTTTAAACTCAGTTTGTCTCCACGAGTCCACATTGTGTGTGCACATTCAGGCCTTGTCCAAGCAGCATGCATGCATCGAGGTTGGTGGGGACGCCCATCTTGTCTATGACATAGGGAGTGACTAGTCGAAACCGGACCAGGGGAGGGTTTGATAGCAAGCATCCTAAATGGACCATAGCCTAAGTCTTTTCAGGACCAGAACATGATATTAAATTCAGTTTTTCTCCACATTGTGTGTGCACATTCAGGCCCTGTCCAAGCAGCATGCATGTATTGAGGTTGATGGGAACACACATCTTGTCTATGACATAGGGAGTGACTAGTCGAAACCGGACCAGGGGAGGGTTTGATAGCAAGCATCCTAAATGGACCATGGCCTAAGTCTTTTCAGGACCAGAACATGATATTAAATTCAGTTTGTCTCCACATTGTGTGTGCACATTCAGGTCCTGTCCAAGCAGCATGCATGTATTGAGGTTGATGGGAACACACATCTTGTCTATGACATAGGGAGTGACTAGTCGAAACCGGACCAGGGGAGGGTTTTGATAGCAAGCATCCTAAATGGACCATAGCCTACATAAGTCTTTTCAGGACCAGAACATGATATTAAATTCAGTTTTTCTCCACGTTGTGTGTGCATATTCAGGCCCTGTCCAAGCAGCATGCATGCATTGAGGTTGATGGGGACGCCCATCTCATCCATGACATGGGAAGTCGCAACAGGACCAGGCGCGGAAAGGTGAGAACTAGTTTTGGTTTTGTTTTATGCCTTCGCAACAAAGTGGCAGGAGGCATTGGCCCGGATTCACAAAGGAGGTTTGTAGGAGGTTTGTACAAACCATGGTTTATCCATGGTCTACATCTATGGAGTGCTGCTCGTATACAAGTAAAACAATTCATAATTTCTAATGATATGACGGTTAGTGCTTGCTAACCAGCAAATTTCTCCATGTGAGAAGACAAACATTTATTTGGTGCATTTTGTAAATGTGTACCATCAACATTGTTAACAAGTAAGGAGTTTACATTCTTCCTCCATCAGTTTACAAATGGCACTCCATAGATGTAGACCATGGATAAACCATGGTTTGTACAAACCTACAAACCTGCTTTGTGAATCCGGGCCATTATGTTTTTCGGGTTGGCCATCCGTCTGTATGGCCAAACGTCCCGTACTTGTCGCATTTACATGTATCTCAAAAACCAATTAATGGATTTGGTACATGTATGTATCTTGACAAGCCAATGGACCTTATATTCTTACATTTGTTTAACTAATGTTCATCTCAATCACAAATACGATCATGGTTCATATAGCTTAAACGTCCCGTACTTGTGGTCGCATTTACATGTATCTCAAAAACCAATTAATGGATTTGGTACATGTATGTATCTTGACAAGCCAATGGACCTTATATTCTTACATTTGTTTAACTAATGTTCATCTCAATCACAAATACGATCATGGTTCATATAGCTTAAACGTCCCGTACTTGTGGTCGCATTTACATGTATCTCAAAAACCAATTAATGGATTTGGTACATGTATGTATCTTGACAAGCCAATGGACCTTATATTCTTACATTTGTTTAACTAATGTTCATCTCAATCACAAATACGATCATGGTTCATATAGCTTAAACGTCCCGTACTTGTGGTCGCATTTACATGTATCTCAAAAACCAATTAATGGATTTGGTACATGTATGTATCTTGACAAGCCAATGGACCTTATATTCTTACATTTGTTTAACTAATGTTCATCTCAATCACAAATACGATCATGGTTCATATAGCTTAAACGTCCCGTACTTGTGGTCGCATTTACATGTATCTCAAAAACCAATTAATGGATTTGGTACATGTATGTATCTTGACAAGCCAATGGACCTTATATTCTTACATTTGTTTAACTAATGTTCATCTCAATCACAAATACGATCATGGTTCATATAGCTTAAACGTCCCGTACTTGTGGTCGCATTTACATGTATCTCAAAAACCAATTAATGGATTTGGTACATGTATGTATCTTGACAAGCCAATGGACCTTATATTCTTACATTTGTTTAACTAATGTTCATCTCAATCACAAATACGATCATGGTTCATATAGCTTAAACGTCCCGTACTTGTGGTCGCATTTACATGTATCTCAAAAACCAATTAATGGATTTGGTACATGTATGTATCTTGACAAGCCAATGGACCTTATATTCTTACATTTGTTTAACTAATGTTCATCTCAATCACAAATACGATCATGGTTCATATAGCTTAAACGTCCCGTACTTGTGGTCGCATTTACATGTATCTCAAAAACCAATTAATGGATTTGGTACATGTATGTATCTTGACAAGCCAATGGACCTTATATTCTTACATTTGTTTAACTAATGTTCATCTCAATCACAAATACGATCAT
This sequence comes from Echinarachnius parma, assembly GCA_037951105.1. NCBI lineage: Eukaryota > Metazoa > Echinodermata > Echinoidea > Clypeasteroida > Echinarachniidae > Echinarachnius > Echinarachnius parma. Next base: position 72,487 of record JBAMJV010001572.1, on the reverse strand, counting down.
GGTTCATATAGCTTAAACGTCCCGTACTTGTGGTCGCATTTACATGTATCTCAAAAACCAATTAATGGATTTGGTACATGTATGTATCTTGACAAGCCAATGGACCTTATATTCTTACATTTGTTTAACTAATGTTCATCTCAATCACAAATACGATCATGGTTCATATAGCTTAAACGTCCCGTACTTGTGGTCGCATTTACATGTATCTCAAAAACCAATTAATGGATTTGGTACATGTATGTATCTTGACAAGCCAATGGACCTTATATTCTTACATTTGTTTAACTAATGTTCATCTCAATCACAAATACGATCATGGTTCATATAGCTTAAACGTCCCGTACTTGTGGTCGCATTTACATGTATCTCAAAAACCAATTAATGGATTTGGTACATGTATGTATCTTGACAAGCCAATGGACCTTATATTCTTACATTTGTTTAACTAATGTTCATCTCAATCACAAATACGATCATGGTTCATATAGCTTAAACGTCCCGTACTTGTGGTCGCATTTACATGTATCTCAAAAACCAATTAATGGATTTGGTACATGTATGTATCTTGACAAGCCAATGGACCTTATATTCTTACATTTGTTTAACTAATGTTCATCTCAATCACAAATACGATCATGGTTCATATAGCTTAACCCTAATCCCATTAGGGGGGGGCCTTTTAGGCCCCCCCCTGTCGTTTTTTTCGACGTGCATCTAGACCGATTGGAATTTCACGTTCAAACTTCATGACTTTTTTCTCTCAAGTCTCCCACATGTTTTGATATATAATTCACCCCGGTCGGACTTGTAGAACTGATTTTAGAGGTGGATAATTGCTCAGCCGTCACAATAAAATGCAATTTTTGTACAGGTTTCTATGTAATTCATATATCCGATGCCATGTAAACTCCAAATCTGTTATAATTGTTACATTGAATCATAATTTTGATTATTGCTCTGTTATTAGTTTAATTCATACACTTCAGAGATAAATTCTACTTAAAAAACAAAACAAAAAAAAACAAAAAAACAATAAAATACATAAGAATAAAAACAATGAAATACAAAAGAAATATCCTTATTTCTCGAGCTTTTCTAAAAACATGAAGATTTGAAACTTCATATTTATCATTGAGATACTCAAAAGATATTTTTTACAGAAAACCTGAAGAAATCCTGTAATTTCTCTTGATTTTAGATGAAAATCCAAATTTTCCCCAAATTCGTCAACAATTTGCATATTCAAAATTTTAATTTATTAAAAAAAAAAATAATGCTCAATTTTTTTAAATTTTTTTAAATTCTTATTCTACTCGACTTGTTTTACGTATGTGCCAATTTTCAAGTCAATCGGTCCATTCGTTGCCGAGATTTGAGGGGGGGGCCTAAAAGGCCCCCCCCTAATGGACTCGAGTGATCAAAATAACCCAATGGGATTAGGGTTAATGATTACATGTCATTATTAATTATCCGGCTGTTAGATTGCATTTCATTTCACATTATGTCTTCATATTCTTGGCATGTTTGTTGCCAATTTACAAACCTTTGACAAGTTCTCAATTGTGTCTTATTGAATGCAGATGTTCCTGAAGCCGAGCGTGCGCTACCAGCTGACAGACAATGACGTGCTCATCTTTGGGGATGTCAGATGCCAGTATCAGTTCTACTCTGAGGTTTTACAGGTATGTTAAAGGGAACCACCACCCAGAAATAATATTCTTATAAATGAAAGGTAATTGTTTTGGTATCAGATACTGAACTATAAAGCCATATACTGTAAACGTGGTAATGTTGGCGGTGCATTAATTTTTCGCGGATTTCGCGCTGAAGTCGGCGTCCGCGAATATAAATGCACGATTTGCATTGCATGTGAACACTTGCTTGGCCGCGAAATTAAAAAGCCACGAATGTGTTTTTGTGTCACTCAGCGCAAAATATTAATCGCGCGAAAATACAACGTTTACAGTATGTCGCTGATTTTAAAAGTGAATGCTCAAAAGAATTAATTATTACTAATTTTGACTCGCGTCTTCTTTCATCCTCCCAGGAAGCAAGTGATAGTGGATCGGAGACGGACTCAGAACTGATGTTCCACCCCCCTGACTCTGAGACAGTGCACAGTGAGGTGAGTAAATAGCATTTACATTTGCATGTTCACTAGTTCACAAAATTAATTTTGGTCACTAACTTCAGTTCAGGCTATAGATCTATAGCACTAAAATCGATTCATAGCCACCAAATCTAACAAACTATAGCCACTAAATCTTATATATAGCCACCAAATTAGGGTTAGGGTTAAGGTTAGTTTTTGTCGAGCCCAGCAAGGTGGAGGTAGACTAAGGGATCCAAATTGCATAATAGACCGTTAACAAAAATGAATTCAATTCAAATTTTATGAATCATGTCGCTCTTTTCAGGAAGAGAATGAGAACGACTCTAGTTTCAACATCAACGACGTCCTCCAACCAACGCAGGCGGCCGTGGACTCTCCTAAGCTTCAGTTCAAAACTCCAAAGCGTGTGAGCGTAGGCAGGGTGTTCGCTGCTGAATCGGACGATGATTCACCAAATAAGTCAAGTGAGTTATTGAATGTGCCATGTGTTGGAATAACAAATTGAACGAGCTCTTCGAAAAGATTGTTTGATAGCAATCGTACTGATTACAGTATTTTATTAAACACTATGTTTGCTGCTAAATCACATGATGGTTCCCGGAATAAGTCTAGTGAGTTGAACTATAAATAATTATTATTCAGTTATTAAATATCAATTTGAGCTAGCCCTTTGACAAGATTTATCGATAACAAATGTACTGAAGAGGATGTTTTATTCCATGTCCTGTAATTCCATGGATCAATTATGTCACATGTTCACTGCGGCATCGGATGATGATTCCCCAAATAATAATTTGGAATAATATTTTGAACGAGCCCTTTAAAAAAGATTGATTAATAGCAGTTGTACCGATGATGACATCAATTATTCAATACAAAACATTAAGGGTTAGTTATTTGACCCCCCAAATAAGAAACATGGAATGCACTAGTTGTTTAATACGTTATACTTTTGATATATGTGTCGTTCATTTCAGGTGCGTATGGAGATGTTTCCTTCATTCCAGACACTCAAGTATCCGCCAAGAAGAAAGGAAGTAAGTATATTGCAAACAAAAATTGGTAGAACAGTGCAAAAGGCTTGACAGATATTGCATATGTTGGTGTTAACAAAATAATTATATCGGTACAGTCAAATCTGTATTTAATAGTGGCCACTTGTATATATGTGCCTCGCCATCCGCAGGGGAGCCAAAAGTCAGAAATCACGATTGATTTGAAATTGCATGAAAAAGTGAAAAAAAATATTATTGCCTCATGCATTTCCCTGATATCTGTTCTACCGGTACGCAAAATATCCAGTAAAAATATCCAGTGGAAAGGTAAAAATTAAGCAGAATTTTGAAGCATGTTTTTTGCAGGTTTGAAAAGTTTGCGTTCCAAAATTATTTGCCACTAAAAGCGATCGATATTAAGCTCCGCCTCTTAACCCCTTTGTGCTAAGTTGGAATCTCGGTAGCTGTCAGCGGCCAGCGCACATCGAGATTCTTTAATCCCTATTGACTGCGCCGCCGCTTGCACGGAGATTAGTAATCCAAATGGCCTCCATTGTATAGTGGCCCTATTGAGTTTGACAAAGTATGTTTATGACAATACGACCCAAGTCCTATCCAATTAACTGCACACCCACCCCCCCCCCCCCCCCCCCCCTCCAACCTCATACACTATGTACACCACTGGTTGAGTGTGAGTATTATATAGATTAAAGAATTGGGCCCTGTAACATAACATTCATTAATCGTATGTAGAATTAATTTGTCGTACTAAATATTTAAGTAATTCATAATAATTTTATAATAAGGCATACCCCCCCCCCCCCCACACCACTAAAAGCTTGTTTTAAGTTGGCTAAAGCACAATCCCACTCTTTTATATACCCTCATTTTGAAGTTGACGGAGGCTCGCCTCCGTTACTTAGACACCTGTTTCAAAATTGTCTAAGGGACATCCCCGGGCATCCTCGCCAAAAGAACGAAAACAATCCCTGTACCAACGGATCCCCCCCCCCCTCCCCCTTTGGTACCTGGGGCCTCCCCCTTTGGTACCTAGGGCCTCCCCCTCCAAAATGTCTAGCTTCGATACCCCGTTTTACTTTTCACGTATCAACATACTGTTCTTTGTAATAGTTTTTACATTACGCACCAGACGCAAGTTTGCATTCCTAAAATCAAACTGCCAGTCAATACCGATTAATCGAACAATAAACAGAGCCAGAGCGGAGCCCCTTTTGTTACCTGAAAGTGCTCGCTATTGTATCATGTGCTCGATGTGTACAGTTTATCGTTCCAAACCCACTTAAATTGTAATTAAATCTGTTCATATCTCTACAATGCATGGATAATATTCAACAGTTTCTGGAGGGAAGGTGTATATCATACATATTTACTGATATGAAAGTTTTCAAGAAAATTGAATAAAGGTTGCTACGACATTCTATTCATGCAATCGGTTCATTTATGGCCTGCTTAACCCTAACCAGGCCGGGGGGGGGGGTGGAATCCACCCCCCCCTCGACTTTTCGCGCGATAATTCCGCAACGCGCGCAGGTTTTGCCGCGCGACTTCATGAGTTTTTTCGTTGAAGTCTTGCGCAACTTTTGAGACCAAATTTGCGACGACAGGGTATACCGTTCTAAAGTCACGTGACCTTTTGTAAGTGAGCGTAGGCCCGAAAATTGCTAAATTTTGTGATTTGTGTACAAATCCTATGGAAATTGAGTTTTTCCTAGAATAGACAAAACCTTCATTATTTTTCATTCTAATCACTGCAATCATTTAATTTTGGGCTAAAAATTGTTAGATAATGGTTAATAATTTATTCCATCGAAAAAAAACAATAAAAAACAAAAGTAAAAAAACAAAGAAATACATAAGAAATTCCAAAAACAAAGAAATACATAAGGAATTTTTTGGCTGTCGCAATTTTTAATGTTGAAAACCTTTTAATTAGGTCATAAAGAATATTCATGCACAAAATTAGCATATTCTGAGCCATATTTAGTGATTTATAGACAAAAAGAGGATTTTTGCATAAATTTGCATAATTCAGTAGAAATTGATTTTTTTCAAAAAAATAACAATGCAATCTTATAGATTATGTCGCAAACTATCTGTGTGCCAAATTTTGCGGCGGCCGCGCGTTCGGCGGCCGAGATCTCAGGGGGGGGTGGAATCCACCCCCCCCCCGGCTATAGCATAGCCAAAATAACCCGGCCTGGTTAGGGTTAAAACGCTAATTTCACTTTCGAAATGGATGTAAAGTTTCTTGAGCTATTTTCTCGGCATCTTATTTCCAGACCGTTCAATATTTGCCTTAGAAAAGCGTCAATAACTCCGCGTTGCAGAATCATTATGAGACAAACTTTATATCATATTAAAGCTTAGATATTGCTGAATCGAACTAAATACAAATCCAGAAAATCAACTTTGTCGACTTCTGGTTCTTCTACTTAGGACGGGTCACATATAGCCTGCAGCTTACATTATTATATAGCATTTATAGAGTGCCATGTATCTAGGTGCCCTATTCAGAGGCGCATTATTACCCTTGGTCATCAGGTACAGTTCAAACCCACACAATTATATTGTGCACCATCTCAACTCCCAAGGGAGCATACTAGCTCAAGCTGCCCAACGGGCGCTGAAGGCTAATTAACACCCGACCAAGTACGCATTTATACACCTGGGTAGAGAGCAGCAATGTGGATTAATTGTCTTGCTGAAGGACAAACGGAGTGGGCAGGGTTCGAACTCGGGGATTTTGAGATCAGAAAGCGCGCGCTCTACTGATCTTGCCACACCACGTCCACTGTGCCTTTAGTGGTCATCAAAAGTGATCCCCTGCGTTGAAAGATTGTGTCATAGAGCCTGTCTACAATGGTCACTTATCTTGTTCCCTTTAATAGAGAGTTGGTATACACAGGTTTGGATGTATGCCATTCATATAAATAATAATAATAATTAACCACTTTTATATAGCGCATAACACATAAGCACAATTGTATGTCCCTATGCGCTTATTATTACCCTTGGTCATCAGGTACAGGTCAAACCGGCACAATTATCTTGCGCACCATCTCAACTCCCTGGGGAGCATACTAGCCAATGGCAGCCATATGATAGCGCCCAGGCTAATTAACACCCGACCAAGTACCCATTTATACTCCTGGGTAGAGAGCAGCAATAGTGGTTAAATTGTCTTGCCGAAGGACAAATGCGGTGGTCAGGGTTCGAACCCGGAATCTCACGATTGGAAAGCGCGCGTTCTACCAATGTTGCCACACCACATCCACATATGGGGGTAAGGAGTGCACATACCCCCCCCCCCCCCCCTCCTCCCATAATTTGAAGGAAGAAAAAAACATTTAACAAAAACTTAATCAGAAAATCTGTTGCTGTTCAGCATCTCTACGTTGTGAGTCTGTGGATATTTTGTTATTAGAGAGTAATACTTTATCATGATTGTAATAATAATCTGATAATTATTCTAATCTAATTATTTGTATGCCTTCGTAACGAAGTTGCCAGAGGCATTATGTTTTCAGGTTGTCCGTCCGTCCGTACATACGTACGTACGTCCCGTTCTCGTGATTGCGAGAACGGATTGACGGATTCTGACCAAACTTGGTACATTGTATGTTCCTTGGAGAGCCAATGAACTGATTATATTTTGGGGGTCATGAGGTCAAAGGTCAAGGTCACTTATAGCTCATAATTGTGATATGTCAAGATCTAAAAGACAGAGTACCATCAAAATTGAGTTGACAGAATTAATTCAGTGTACATGTTGATTTGGGCTTGATAAAAATAAATCGCCTAATGGCGGAGGCATCATTTTCGACTGCGCGCAGTCGAAGATCCATCTAGTTTTTTTTTGTCTTCTATTTAATTCAAATTTCATTTAAAATGTTTGTCTCTATTCAGGTGTGTCCTTTGTTGAGGAGTCTGACTCAGATACAGACATTGAGGGAGAGGGAACAGGTAAGAATTATACCTACCGTATTTGTCGGTGTATTAACCGCTCTGGTGTATTAACCGCACCCCTAAAAAAAAAAAAAAAAAAAAAAGTGTGGTTAATATGTTCGTGTATTAACCGCACCCCCTTTTTTTTTTTTTTTTTTTTTTGAAAAAAGGTGCGGTTAATACACCAGCAAATACGGTATTTCACAATGATATCGTCGCTGGGCTGTTAAAACCTCGTATCTCAAAAAACACAATTTTAAAGGAGAGCAAAAAAATATTCATATTTTAACCAATTATTTGCGTAGGCTATGTTATTTGAAATTGAGACTATGTTTGATAATCAATTCGATATGAAATGATTGAAATTATGCAAAAAAAATAATTTGGAAGGCGGGAAATTGAGTTAGGAGGTTTTCGAACTTAATCCTAAAATGAGATACAAGGTTTTCAAAAAGATGAATTTTGACATTACGTTTTAAGATATGCAACTCATGTGGTTATTAGAAGATGAATTACACCTTAAACTTCACATTTATCAAAAGAAAGTAGTTTTCACAAACATTTTAGATACAAGGTTTTAACTGCCCAGCGACGATATGATTAAAGAGTTTTATTTTTGTTTTCCAAACAAATCTTACATGAGCATTCCTTAGATATTTTCAGCAGAATTTCTAGAAATAAAGCGTCTTGTTTGTATCTATTGGAATAAAATGTTTTTGAAATATTAAGGTCTTCTTTGAAATTGTGTTATTGTACAGGAATGTACTATTATATTTCAATCTGCCAATTTATTTTCCCTTTCTTTTTTTTAACAGCTCATTTTAATGTGAGTGATATAGCTGCAGCACCAACACAAGCGGTGGAAAACATGTCTACACAAGCCATAGACATGGCAGAAACTCAAGCCATTGGCAACATGGCAACACAGGCTATAGATACAACACAAGCCATCGACAACTTAGAAACTCAAGCCATAGACAACATGGCCACACAAGCTATAGATCCAACACTAGCAATAGACAACGCAGAAACACAAGCCATTGGCAACATGTCCACACTAGCCATAGACAACATGGAGACACAAGCCATAGACAACGCAGAAACTCTAGCCATAGACAACATGGCGACACAGGCAATAGACAACTTAGAAACTCAAGCTATAGATAACATGTCTACACAAGCCATAGACAATGCAGAGACACAAGCCATTGGCAACATGTCTACACTAGCCATTGGCAACATGTCTACACTAGCCATTGACAATATGGAGACACAAGCCATTGGCAGCCTGAGCTCAGATGTGGCTATGGAGAATGCAGCAACCCTTCCTGTGCAGTACGAACCAGACAGTGATACGGACATAGGTAAGTTGACAATTTAACAAAGAACCAACTTTGAACCCTGCAATTTTGTCCTTATTCCACAGTAATAGCTGATTCTTAGAGGATCCATTAACTTTCTCGAATACAACCAACATTTCTTGGAGCTTTCAAACCTCTCTTGTACTTTGTTGTTTTGCTTATAGTAACAGAAGAATGAAATAGCTTTGATCTTTCAGATGTCTCCCTTGTTGTTGAGTATCCCTGTGGTTTATGAAATGTTTTTACTGACCTTAAAAATGCCTACAAATGATGCACACTATCAGTAGTGGATGGTCATGGCTCAGTTGCAGATCACCTGTCTGTCAGTCCTTAGAAGGTTCCTGGTTCAAATCATGTCAAAATCCATCTTTAGTCAATTTTCAATTTACATCTTTCATTGATTGGTGTTGATACAGATGAAGCGGGGCCGACCCTCCTCCTTGAGGCTTCCACAGCATCCAGTGAACAGGACAGGACCCCAGCAAGACAGGTGTGTGCAACATCAAAGTAATTGGTTTATGTTTGCTTGGTCTACACTCAGTTGGTCTACTACCTGATGCCTTTAACTTCAATTTCCACAACTCCAAACATGATCCCTAACCCAAAACCTAACCCTAATCATAATCCATAATTATAATCATATGCCCCAAAATTTATAATTTACTAGTAGACCAAATGGGAGTAGACCAAATGGCTGTAGACCAACCGGCAAGTTACCAAGTAATCCACTGATATATGTGACCAGCTATAGCAATACCCGGCAATTGTAGGTAAAATCAAAATGTAGATTTTCACACCATTAGAAAGGCCTCATCGCAAGCTTTCATTTGATGCTTTGTTCTAATTAATTGGTCAATAATTGGGGAAGATATGATTGTTTCAATTTTACAATCATAGGTCTTTTACACACATTGTGTGAACTTAAAATACCCATTTCTTCAAATCATGAATTACAGACAAGTGCGGGGTTTTGCTAAAGCGGGTCACTACAAACATAAAGGAAACGGACAAGAAATATTTTAAATGATTAAAAATTAGCAAAGAAAAATAGGCTTCACCGGGAATCGAACCTGAGACCTCCGGATTGCTAGACCGGTGCTCTGCCATTGAGCCACAAAGACCCTTGAATGGGGGACGTTCCCATGAAACCCTTTTTTTATAGTAATTCAATATCCCCCAGTGACCGTAGAATAAAAATGTTTTTATTCTTCCTTTTTAAAGGGATAGTTAAGTTCTGGTGTAGAGGGCGCTACACAAAATATTTTTTTGTGAGATAATGACAAACTGAGTTTCAAATTCGAAAGAGCATACAATTTTAATGACAGATTAAACTTTATTTGATCAAAATCGGTTAAAAAATGGCTGAAATATAAAAAAATATAACCATTTGTAATAATTGTGGGGCCCCACCTTTATTCTATAATTTCGAACCAGCCGTTCAAATTTGTTTTTAAATGCTTCCTCTTTTCAAAAATGTACAAAAGAAGTGTTTAAATAGTTGTTGATTATCTCTCTATCTTATCACTATTTCAACAAAACACCACATGCACAATATTTTATTTTAAATGGTTGAAAACCGATGAGTGATTAGAGAGCGCCCTCTTGAGTTTTAACGGCTCATTTTGAATGATAATAGGCTTTTTACTTAGTCATTTGCAATTTTGTATTCCTTTCGAGCATGGTAGAGTTATAACTATTAGTTTGTAATGTGATGATGCAGGTTTGGGTTACTAAAATTCATTTTGACCAAAACCTTACTTTCTTTACCAGAACTCGACTATCCCTTTAAACATAACTACATTTGATTTTGTTATTGTTTACCACTTTAGGTGAGGAACCTGTTTGATGAGCCAACCCAGCTTTGTGATGCTTCCATCTCAGATTCAGACTCTGACACTGATATAGATAATCTAGAGGCAGACGCTGAAACACAAGCTGTAACATCAAATGGTGAGATAATAATACAGCGTGTTTATATTGCGTTAATGCAAACAAGCCTCTAAGCGGCTAAAGAGTGTGAAAATAGAGAAGTGTTCAAGTTATGTTGTTTGAACATATCTGCTATGTTTGAGATAATGCTACATGTATGTACAAAGAGGAGTCAGAATTAAAGTGACCCATAAACTTTGTCAAATTCAACTAAAATATCTCCCTAGTTATGGAGATTAATATAATTGAATGAAAAGTGTTCCAGGAACGTTTTTCACTTGTAGCAAACATCAGTGTGCTGTTGGAGGTTAAATCTGACGTCACTTTTCACTTTCTTTCACAGCGTTCCTTTTCTGTCTCGCTCATAATTCTGAAGAATCTTACAATGATATCTTATGAAGTTAATTAGTAATACATAATATTTATATGGATCACTTTGACAGATTTGAAAATGATTCTGGATGGGCTGTGCAAGCAATTGGCTTGAAATACAAACCAAACAAATTGTTTTTCCTTTGTCATCTAAGGTTCATCCGCATTTCTTTCTTATTTGTTTATTTACCTACATATCTAGCGCCCCATCTTCATATCCAAGATGACATGGCAACTGTTCCCATAACAACCGAGGAAGAAGAAGATGATGATGATGAAACAGATGAGGAAAATGATGCCCCTGGTAGCAAACCTGATGGAGACATATCAAACTTGGCTACCATCCCCGCCACAACAGAAGATGACAGTACGGACGATGATGAAGATGACGTCACCAAGCGACCAGACAACAAAGCTCTGCTGGATGTTGAAAACATGGCTACAGTTCCCATGGCAATGGATGAAGATGATAGTGATATCACAGATGAAGAAGCTGATAATGTTGCAAAGCAAACAAAGGACAAACCATTGTTGTCCGATATAGAAAATATGGCTACAGTTCCCATGACAACAGATGAAGATGATAGTGACATCACAGATGAAGAAGGTGATAACAATGCAAAGCAAACAAAGGACAAAACATTGTTGTCCGATATTGAAAATATGGCCACTATTCCCATGGCAATGGAAGATGACAGTGACACGGACATGAGTGAAGGAGAAGAAGTCGACCACTTGTCAGCGATGCAGGAAACTCAGGCCTTAGATGGTGATGCAGGAATAGGGGAGAGTGGTGATGATGATGATGATAAACAAGGTGATGATGGTGAACCAGAAAGCAAATCATCTGAAACAGTCTCGGGCGATTCAAGAGCTAAAGGATCGAGAGACTCTGTTGATGGACGGGAAAGTGAAGAAGGAAAGAAAACTGAAGGAGAGATGGAAAGAGGAGAAGGTGAAGGAAAGCAGGAAGGAAGGAGGGAAGAAGAACAAAACACAGAAGAAGGTGGAGGAGGAGAAGAAGAAGAAGATGAGATTGCATTCACCCAGCCCTATGGGACAGCCAGTGCTGAGAACCTTGAGGAAGATTGCTATGGTAAGTTGTCATAGATAATATTTCATTTAATTAATCAAATGTTAAGGATATAAGATAAAAACATATAGCAGAATGGTAACTGTAAAAGGGTTGTTTTTCTTTGCAAAATAATACCATTTGAGGATATTAAAACAACATACATGTATCAATGAAAAGGAGTATGTGTGTTAAAGGACAAAGCCAGAATTTATACCCTGGATCTGAGAAATTACCTCGCTATATCAGGTACCTCGTTATAACAGAGCTCGTTATAAAAAGGTTCCACTGTATGTATACCCTCTATTTTCCATTGTATGAAACAGAATCCACACAGCCATACGGCAGCAAGGAGGAACAAGTCCCTAGAGAGGTGGAAGCTACCCAACCATACGGGGGCAACCTGTGTCCTCCACAGCCCTGATAGAGATTATTTATACCCTCTATTTGTTATTGTATGAAACAGAAGGTACGCAGCCATATGACAATAAGGTCTCAAGAGAAATTTGTTAAAACAATGGCATTATTTTCTATGAAACAGAAGCGACGCAGCCATATGGCAGTAAGGAGGAACAAGTCCCTAGAGAGATGGAAGCTACCCAGTCGTACAGGGGCAACCTCAGTCTCAACCAGAGCTCAGACAGAGATTATTTATACCCTCTATTTGTTATTGTATGAAACAGAAGGTACGCAGCCATATGGCAATAAGGTTTCAAGAGAAATTTGTTAAAACAATCACATTATTTTCTATTAAACAGAAGCGACGCAGCCATATGGCAGTAAGGAGGAACAAGTCCCTAGAGAGATGGAAGCTACCCAGTCGTACAGGGGCAACCTCAGTCTCAACCAGAGCTCAGACAGAGATTATTTATACCCTCTATTTGTTATTGTATGAAACAGAAGGTACGCAGCCATATGGCAATAAGGTTTCAAGAGAAATTTGTTAAAACAATCACATTATTTTCTATTAAACAGAAGCGACGCAGCCATATGGCAGTAAGGAGGAACAAGTCCCTAGAGAGATGGAAGCTACCCAGTCGTACAGGGGCAACCTCAGTCTCAACCAGAGCTCAGACAGAGATTATTTATACCCTCTATTTGTTATTGTATGAAACAGAAGGTATGCAGCCATATGGCAATAAGGTTTCAAGAGAAATTTGTTAAAACAATCACATTATTTTCTATTAAACAGAAGCGACGCAGCCATATGGCAGTAGAGAGGAAGAAGTCCCAAGAGAGATGGAAGCTACCCAGCCTTACGGGGGCAACCTCAGTCCTCCGCAGAGCCCTGATAGAGAGGATGAGGTCGCTATGGAAACGGAAGATAGTGAAGTGGAAGCGACTCAAGCATATGGAGAGCAGAGCAGTGACACGGTGAACAGAGAGACATATTTTTATTTCATTTCACATTCATTTATTAATTTATTTCAGATAAAAAATTATGTAAAACTTTGACAGATATTTGCCTTTGAAGCAAAATGCTTGTTAATGGCAAACCCAAGTTAACAAAACCAAAATATAATTCTTAGTCATGGTTATTTAATTTATTTTGCACCTGATGAATATTTTTCTTGTCTGTTAAATACCCTTAGAATATATACATTGGGGCTGTATGCATTAAAAATAAGCAATTGCCTTTTTTTTCCTGTAATGAATTGTACCACTAAGCAATATTAAACATAGTTTTGAAACATTTCAATGTTAGTCCCTTCAGGACTGGCCCTGAAAATAATCAAGCTTTGGTCTAGCAGTCCTGGTAGTCCCCTGTTGCAGATAGAATTGCAATCGATTGTAAAGTTGCAATTAATCATGTGACTAAATGCGCAAATTTGATTGGTTCAAATGTGCATATTGCAACTTTACAACTCTCTCTGCAACGGGGCCCTGAGCGGGTTAATAATATGAGAAAATTTATATATTTGTTCTTTCTATTTTTGTCCCTATAGCAAGTACCTGATAGCCAAGAAGACAGTATAGCCGCAGACACGTCATCAAGGTTTCCGCTTCCTACCAACAACTCACCTTTAATTGGGTCTTCAAGACCTTTAGCCAAGTCAGCAAAGTCACCTTCCACTTCAGCCACAACTGCAAGGTCATCCACAAGGTCGCCTTCAAGGTCGCCTACAAGATCACCCACAATGTCACCCACAACGTCATGTCTGAAACCGGCCGACAAACTGAAATCAGCAAAGTCACCTTCCACGTCAACCACAGCTGCAAGGTCATCCACGATATCGCCTTCAAGGTCGCCAGCAATGTCACCCACAATGTCACCCTCAAAGTCATGTCTGAAACCAGAGGACAAACCGGGGAAGCAAGCAGTGCGGAGCAGAAGAGTTACCTTTGAATCTCTGGAGGATGCTGATAACCAGATGGAGGAGTCTACACTTGAGGAGACGTTGACAAGGAGAAATTCAAAGGGAACTACTGCAAAGGCTGAAGTAAAGCCCTCGTATGTTGTTAAACCATCTGCGCGTTACGGGAAAAAATTAGTGAAGGTTAAGCAGAACAAAACCAGTAATCAAAATGATGGGTCTGAGGACCATGCTGAGCAGGGTCCTTCAGGAAGGAGATCATCCAGAAGAGCAGGCAAAGAAACAGATACTGACGATGGTGATGATGATGAGAAGAAGCAAAGTGGTGGGTGTAAAGATGCAGAGAAGAGCAATGTACAAGCTAGGTCAAGAAGAAAAGTGACGGTCCAAGATGATGAGACCGACACCAAACATGAAAGTCGGAGCGCTACAGGACGAGGGAAGAGAACAAGGACGGATAAGGAATCTGTGGAGACGGACGCTGGTCCCACCAGGAAGAGGTCTTTTGCTGAAAATAAGTTGTCCTCATCATTGATTCAAGCTTCAAAAAAAGACAATGTTCAATATGAAAAACAAACTGGGAGTAGAGTTTCACTAACCTTGGCGAAAGAAACAGAGCAGGATGAAAAACAAGCTGAGAGCAGTATGTCATCAACTTTGAAGGAGGAGGAGACCAAGAAGAAAGTTAAACCTCTTGCAAAGCTCAAAAACAAATTGACCACTATGGGAACGAGAGGGAAGACGAAGGTGGGAAAGGCAACTGGAGCAGTCACGGGCAAAGGTGAAACGGAAGAGCCGAAGACTCGAAGAAGCAGGAGAGTAAAAACCCAGGCGGAGAATGACGCTGAAGCGAATGATAGCGACGAGACCGCATCACTTTCATCTACCGCGTCCAGCATGAAGGACTTGACCGAGGTAGACTCGGTTAGTTTCCCAGACCATAGACTATCGATAGCCGAACCAGAGAATCCCAGGGCAGGTAAGAGTGGGAGATCATCCAGGAGATCAGCTCGGAAACTGGACTCTGACTTTGTGTACGAGACGCCTCGAGCCTCGCGCAACAGAAATGAGAAGAACACTGAGGAGAGAGTGAATGCTTCTGAAGAGGAAAATGCCAAGGAGTCGGTCGGTGCAGAAGTGAAGAGTTCAAGGAAAAGGGGCAGGACAGGTGTGAGTAAAGACTCGCAGGGTGAAAATGAGACTTTGGAACAAACACCTGCTCCCGGTACAAGGAGGAAAGATAAACGTGGTTCAAGTAAAGATGTTGAAAGCAAACCGGAGGAACAAGAACAAACCCCCGCCTCTAGCACAAGGACAAGCAGAAGGGGTCCAGGTACGGCCGAGAGCCAAGAAGAGTCGAGTCAGCCAAAGGGAGAGAGCACGGTCCGACAAAGCAGTAGAGGGAAGAAACAAGAAACAGTGGCCAAAGAACTATCCTTTCAAAGTCAGGATGAAGTTACACCTTCAAAAGAAAGTCAGAAGTTGGTCCAAGAAGTGGAGGACAACATATTTGCCGTACCGAAACCAGTGTCAAGAACGTCAAGGCAGAAGAAAAGTTCAGAGTCGTCGGCCGTTCAAGAACCTGTAAAGAAAGAGACTAGATCTGGGGCTTCAGCAAGTGGTAGCCAAGGTGAAGCCGAAACAGAATCACAAAATGAAAGGACAGGTCGGGGGAGAAGGTCCACAACCGCAGCTAAGACATCAAACAAGAACAATCAAGCTCCGGGTAAAAATTCTGGGGAAGCACCATCAAGTGACAATGTGAAAGACGCTGAAACAGACTCGCAAAATGAAAGGACGAGTCGTGGGAGAAGATCCGCTGCCAAGGCTAAGCAGTCTACAAGCAAGAAGGAAGAAGCCACTGTTCTTGCTTCTGAAGAAGAATCATCGGAAAGTAACCAGAAAGAAGCCAACATTGAGCTAAAGACTCCTCGAGGAAGGAGAGCCACTGCAACCACTAACAATTCAACAAAGAAGGAGGAGGTCTTGGCTACAGAGGGAACCCCTGAAACCGTCAGGAAAGGGAAGGATGCAGCAGTGGCAGATGTCAAAGAACCCGAGTCCACCAAGTCAAGAGGGACGAGGACTTCAAAGAAGGAGCAGGAGGAACAACACCTGTCAAAACAAGAAGTAAGATTTGATTCGATTTGATTTACAGTACTTATTTTCAAAGTTTTCAGCAACATGATGTACATCTATGATGATACCAGATATGACAAGTCAATTATAATGAAATTTCTTGGACACAAAATAAATAGATTTAATTTATTTAATGTTATTTGGTAGATATGAAATTTAATTTTAAACATGTTCATCGATCAAGAGAAGGATGCTATTTTGTCTATAAAGACCAACTGCCTATAAATACCACATCTTCTCTCTCCCTTGGGTGGTCGTAACAGTTTTTCGTCTTACTTACATGTATATTATCATCAACCAGAGCAAACCAAGGAGTAAGAGGGGCGCGGTAGAAGAACCACAAGCATCTCCAGCTAAGAAGTCCAGGCCAGCATCCCACCACACCCTCAGCCCTTCAGCTGCCCAGCCCACCGGCCCAGCAACCTCCCACCTCTCCCCTACCTCCAGCCCTAGTCAGGCCAGCAGGCACAGAGCGGAGGCTGCAGCTGTCCACAGCCCCTCCCTGAGGAGAAGGGTGAGCGAGGCCAGACCAAGGGTCATGTTCACTGGGGTCACGGATGAGGCCTGGATGAAGGTATGTGACTGTAATTTAACAACACATCTTGAGTGTATTTTCCCTCGTAGGACTATTCATTAAAGGGATATAGTAACTTTGTTGACATGTTCAAAAATTGGCAAATGGTTGACAAAATGTGTATTTGTATGATCTGATATATCCACTGAATGATTTGTTCAAATTCCATGATTAATGAATGTTATATGGCCAAGTAATTAGCAAAAATGCAGTGATATTCGCTATCTCATTGCACTGTCTTTGTACACAATTTTCAAAGACAAAATCAAATTTGTTTGATCAAAAACTGTCCAGAAACAGCAAAACTATCCATAGATATTGCCGTTTGCACAAGTAAAATAGTACATGTTAAAATTGTACTTTCCCCAACAGAAATTGTAGAAATTCTAGATGAGAAATACATGTACACGTAAAGAATTACATTTGACTGTCATAGTTGTGAAGATATGTTTGTTGCACGGTCAGGCAACCAAACTTGACCATTAATGAAATTTCACTCGCCCTGGGCAAGGGCAAGTGCTAGTGTCGAGCCCTGCCTATATGTTAGAATTTTCTTTCCTAGACTGTGACAACTCTGGGAGGAGAGCTAGTGGATTCCGTGACGGACTGCTCTCACCTCATTACGGACAAAGTGCGACGGACGGTCAAGTTTCTCTGCTGCGTCGCCCAGGGAACCATTATTGTTACACCAGACTGGTTGCAGAAATCAAAGTCATCCAAAGTATTTGTTGGTAGGTAGCAACTCATAGTTTATCATACCACAAGTACAGAAGTTTGTAACTTATCTGGAATTGTTTGGTATAAAGAAGGTATTTCTTTATTATTTTATGTGTTTTATAAGTGTTACAATATTTTACGGGAATACCCATTTTTACAAGCCATGGCTTTCACAGATTATTTCCTGAACACTTTTATATTTGTAAAATATACATTATATTGTTTTAATTTTGAACAAATTAATGAATTAAATGAAATTATTATCAATTTGGTTTAAACCTCCTTAGTGATTTCCAGCCCTTATGTTTTAAATATGTTGATATTCTCAATCAAAATAATGTGATAAACTCTACAACTTGTCGCACCCGTTTTCAGATCCAGCTCCATATCAGCTGCATGACAAGGCTGCAGAAAAACAGCATGGCTTTACTCTGAGTGCGTCGCTACAGAAGGCAGGGGAGGGCCGGCTGTTCAAGGGATATCACATCCATGTGACTTCTGGCGTCAAACCAGAGCCTTCGCAAATGAAAGACATCATCCGCTGTGCAGGGGGACAGGTAAGAGCCAAGTGGTTTCAGGTCACATTGGCCATGACTTAGTCTTGTGTATGCATGATTGTTGACTATTGTGAGGCTTTTCTCTGAGGGTGTTGCTTCAGAAGGCTGGAGAGGGCGGACTGTTCAAGGGATATCACATTCACATTACTCTGGGGTTTCAAATCAGAGCCTACACAAATGAAGGACATCATCCGCTATCCAGGGGGACAGGTATTAAAAGGTCCTGGTGGTTTCACGTCACAGTGGCCATGATTGTTCATTATTTTGAGGCTTTTCTCTGAATGCATTGCTTCAGAAGGCTGGCTGTGTATACTCCATACTGCTGGTGTTAAACCGGACCCTTCGCAAATGAAGGACATCATACGCTGCGCTGGGGGCAGGTAAGAATATTATAGGGAACCAACCCCCATGATTGTTAACTATTTTGAGGCTTCTCTCTGAGTACATCCCTCCACAAGGCTGAGGTCTCCTGACTGATTTGATCTATGCTAATTGCAGTATTTTGAATGACAGATTTTTATGAAGTAAATTTTCATTCTTCATTCTAATCATGTTCTTTTTTAAGTACATGCAAACAAGCTTACAGTGATTTTTTGATAAAGTTAATCATCATAATGCTTTATTCATATAATTGTTATGTTCTTCCATCGATTTTACAATAAAGTTAATTTATTATGCTCTATTCTTATCATTTCCCTCTTTCAGTATGCCAACAAACTTCCATCGAAGGCCAACAGCCAACAGACTGTTGTGGTGTCTTGTGATTTTATTATTATCATTCTTTCTTCTTATAATTTTGTTTTCCTTTGCAAACAGACTTCCATCGGTTTAATAATAAAGATTAATCTCTATTCTTTATCATTTTCCCTTTTTAGTATTCCAACAAACTTCCATCGAAGGCCAACGGCCAACAGACTGTTGTAGTGTCCTGTGATGGGGACAAATCTCTCTGGGCTGGTGCGGCAAAGGCGGGAGTTCCCATCGTCTCTTCCGAGTTCATTTTGACCGGAATTCTTCGTCAGGACGTCATGTTGGCTCAGTATAAACTCAAATAGATACTGATATTTCATTTTTTAAACCAGAGTTCAGTGGTGAGCATTTGAGCAAAATTCTTCAAGAAATTTAGAGTTTGATGTGATAAGGGGGCTAGTGCGGCAAAAGCTGGAGTTCCCATCGTCTCTTCGGAGTTCATTTTGACCGGAATTCTTCGGCAAGAGGTCATGTTGGCTCAGTATAAACTCAAATAGATGCTGATATTTCATTTTTAACAAGAGTTGATGAACATGAGAGCAAATGCATCAAGAATTAAACAGTTTTTTATGATGAAAGTAAATCTCTCTAGACTGGTGTGGCAAAAGTGGGAATTCTCATCGTCTCTTCCGTGTTCATTTTGGCTGGAATTCTGCGGCAGGAGGTCATGTTGGCTCAGTATAAACTCAAATAATTACTGATATTTCATTTTAAACAAGAGTTGATGAATTTTGAGCAAAATGTATCAAGAAATACAAAGTGTTTTGTTATGATGGTAAATTTCTCTGGGCTGGTGCAGCAAAAGCGGGAAATTCCCATCGTCTCTTCAGAGTTCATTTTGACTAGAATACTTCGGCTCAGTATAATCTCAAATCAGATACTGGTATAAGCTCAAATAGGATACTGAAATGTCATTTTGAACAAGAGTTGGTGAACATTTGAGCAAAATTCTTGAAGAAATGAGTTTTATGTGATAAGGGAATTCCCATCATCTCTTCCAAGTTCATTTTGACAAGAATCCTTTGACAGAAAATACTGTTGGCTCTGTATAAACTTTAAGAAAATAAATGCTGATATTTCACTGTTACAAGAGTTGGTGAACATTTGAACAAAATGCATCAAGAAATACACAAAGTGTTTTGTGATGAAGTTAATCCTTCTGGTGCAGAAAAAGTGATTATTTGTATTGCCTATTTATTATTTATTATGACTAGCATAATTATCAGCAGTGGCGTAGGCACAAGGGGGCTCAGTAGTTTAATTTTTTTTTGCTGGGGGGGAGGGGCTCTTATTTTGCCACATTGCCACATTGGGTGATTTCAAGTTTGGTGTTGGTGTTGGTGTTGGTGTTCGTGTTAGTCTTAGGGGGTCAGAAAAGCTGTTAATCTGAGCTCTTACACCAGCGTAAAGATTGAAGACGATAACTGATATTAGTATCAATAGCCTAACACCAGCATATCGATAGCTTGACGCCGACAGAAATACATTCATACACCTGATTTGGCCGGTGTTCATGTTGAGATAACACTAACACCAGCCTCTAACACTGTACTTGAAATCACACATTGCCACTCGAACCACATTGTATTTTGTTTACACTGCTGTACCGGATGGGTCCACCGTGTCAAGGGGATATTTATGGACAATTTTAATACTGAAATCAGTAAAGAAATAAACAAAGTTGTGTGAAGAAGATAGATCTGCCTGTGTTTGTGGGGCAATATCTTCCTATTCGATTTTGACTGAGATACAATGTTAATTAAAACAAAAATTGATTTGTTCCCTTGTACATTATTAGAACGATTTTACTTGACTATTTTTTTTAATTTTTTTTTTAACGTTGTAAATCCTGTACATTGCATGGTTTTGTTACCATTGTTTTTATGCTTTTAAACGGCCGCAATGCAAACCATGTGACTGTTTGTGTCTTTGCTGTGTTGAAATAAGTCAAATCGATTTAATAATCAATAGCTGCTAACCCTAACTTGTATGCAATGTTAGATCATACAGCTGAAAGATATGCTAAGAGTGTGTTGTTGTTTTTTTGCAGGGTTTATGCACAAACAAAAGAGGCTGAGCTTATTTGCTCTCAATTGAGTTCACATACATTTATTAAAGTGCAAACAATTCAAAATCTGGGTTTCTAAAAATATAATGGCAGCCTCCTTGCTGAACCTGATGAATGGGATTGCCCTGTACTATGAGTGACTCTTAACCCATCAAGGACGAGAGCTGTTTTAAGGCAAAATTGATCATTGTTTTCCTACAAATTGGCAACTCCTATAGCGATTTACGCAATAATAAAAATCATTAAAAAATAACTAAAGCAGGTAGAGTAACAAAATAGGGCTCTAAAAATAGAGAAATTTATGCTCTTTCTTCTTGTATACTTCATATAACTTTGTTGTATCTTCTTGCTGAAGTGTAGGACTACCAACCCACAAATATGTGGGACACCGTCCTTGATGGGTTAATGATGCTCTTACCTTTCTCAGAGGGGAAATGTCAGAAATCTGTGCATGAAATTTTGTTTTAATGTGTAGAGGACATAATCAAAACTAAATTGAAGGTGGGCAAAAGTCTCCTTTAAAGGGATCTAGTAACTTTGTTGACATGTGCAAAAAGTGATGAATGGTTGATACAATGTCTATTGTTGTTATCTGATAATGAGCAAAAATGCAAAGTGATGTTCACAAACTCATTGCACTCACTTTGTACACGGTTTTCGCGATCCGTTGGATTATTTTAACATCTGATCACTTCAATCGTAAATATCTATTTAAAGAAAGGGAAATTTGAAAAACCGAAACCTGTCCCATGATTTTATTGTTAATACGAATACAACAAGGTATGAGGGAACCGCTAGAATTCCAATTGTATTTTGAGGATGTGGACAATGTTACTAAGTCCCTTTAATTTGTTTTACCCATTACATTCTTGAACAATATATATGTATATAAGCAGAATATTTCCAAGATGAAACTGAAAAAGGTATTAAATTGAAATTATTTCTTCATCATTCGGGATGCCAGTCATGAAAGATTTTTTTGAGATACATTCTTCTAAAAGGTTGAACGATATGTAGATAAAAAAGGCCCACTCCCCTAAAACATGGGGCAATACCAAACTTCTGTAATTTCCTTTCTATTAAATATTTCTTCAACCATCATATTTTGAATATGTAGATTTAGATGCCCACTCGCCCAAAAGTTTAGGCAATACCCTCCGAAACTTTTGGGGTGTGTATATGTTTGATGCTATAACCAAAGGTTAGTTCTTGCAGAATAATAATTTTGCCTTGTTTCTTTCTCATATTGTGCTTCCTTTACTGCTTTCATTCTTCTTAATAAAGTGTGCCTTTTTACCATATGTGACCGGCTATAGCAAAACCCTGCACTTGTCAGTAATTCATGTTTGAAGAAATTGGCATTTTAAGTTCACATACTGTAATGTGTGTAAAGGTATGAAAATCTACATTTTGATTTTTACCGACAAGTGCAGGGTTTTGCTATAGCAGGTCACATATGATTGCTTCTCTAAGTTGCAATTATGTTGTATTAATGTTGTATAGTTAGAATCAACTTCATTTGAATACATGTATTTTACTTTCATATTTTATGCATACTTATTTGTGTAAATATTTGCCAATAAATGCAACATTGTACACACAAAAAAGAAAAACGTCTTTTAAACAATTTTTTTTTTCCAAGTACTTTATTTGCATGTTATATGTTAATAGTCAGAAGTGTTGAACATACATTAAATGTGCACAAATATTAATATAATGGCCCAACAATTCAAATTAGCAGCTTTAATTTTAACCTTGTTAAAATGTAAGTGGGAAATTTAACCCACGGGTTAAAAATAAGCTTACGGTTAAATTAGAGCCGCTAATGAGAATTCTGGTCGAAATCAGTTGTAGCATGTCAATAAACAATCAATCATAATATAATCATACTTCTTGAAGTATTCTTACGTAATTAATACATTCCACTACTTGTTATAACACATGTACATGTATGTAAATGATGAAGAGCAATTCAATATACAATTAACAGTGCAATCTCATTATAACGGGCACCTTGGGTCCACTGAATTTACCTCTTTATATCAAATATCTTGTATCAGGGCTTAAAACAATGAAATACATTGAACCTGGACCAGTGAAATAACCACGTTATAACCACGTTATAACAGAGCTCGTTATAAAGTGGTTCCACTGTACAAGTTGGAGCACATATCAGATATATCTCGTATCAGGGCTTAAAAACATTTATACAGGGTGGCCCAGCATGACTGCTCTCCCTTTGATAAGGAAGACAATGTTGCGTAATCGATTACCCCGTACGGTATGGCTCACATTGTCTTCCTTATCAAAGGGAGAGCAGTCGTGCGGTTCTTCTGTACAGCTAATTCTACGGCAGGCCGTGGGGCGAGAATGTCTCAGTGTTCCGAGGATCGCTGGAGACGAAAAAGTAGCAAATTTAGGAAACAACATTGCCTCAGAAAAATGGCCCTAGGATCCAAACGCCTTATCCAAAATCAATGCTCATGGTATCATTTTGTTGGAAAAAGAATGTTCTTCCCAATCAAACAAAAACCAATGACATTTTGTCGATGATGTTGATGAAATTAACGATCATAGGTGTTGCGTTCTTTCTGGGCCACCCTGTATATTGAAATTACCTTGATATAACAGAGCTCGTTATAAAGAGGTTCCGTCCATTGTACAAGTTGGAGCATGATGCAAGTGCAGTTATAGGCAAAGCCAGATGCAGTGCACAGGCAAACAAACGTGATTATACAATTCAATTTGTGCAGTGAACTTGCAAATTAAACCATTGACTACAAGATTTTCTACTTGTAACTTCCATAAAATTGCTCCGTAACATCTTATTTGATTTTGTATGCTTTATATCAAAGGACATAACTGGTTCTATTGAACCACAAACTCTACATGCCCTTTTCACAAAATAATGAACACAGTAATTGTATGCAGGAACATTTTGTAATTTAATACATGAGCACTGACAAATTAAAACTTACGCCAAAATGGGCAGAATTATATTACTACACTTGAGGAAGACACAGATGCAAATGAAAATAATACGTACATGTACATGCAGCCATAGGCGCAGAATTAAAGACTTTTTTTCTTAAGAATTGGTGGTGTTTAACAGCAACAACTGTCTGGTATTGGTTGGTCATATTGATGTGTGTAAGGTTTGTAATGACGGCAACTTAAATAAATGGTTGCAAATGAGTAAAGTACATTCTTGCAGCCATGGGTGCAGAATTAAAGACTTCTTTCTTAAGAATTTGTGGTGTTAATCTTTTACCGCACTAACTGTCTTGCATCAATATTTAGGGTATATATTTGTAACTATGGCAACTCAATTGAAGATGAACACAGCTAATTACAAAAGAACAGGTATGAAACAATGTCCCATAATTCTTCATTTACCATTAACACTGAGTGCCAGGGATTTCACAGCTCTATGGCATTTGTGTGTATTACATGTATGTGGTGCAAATATTTGACAGTACTCAATGATTTAAAGAAATTCACCAACTGCTAGCTACAAAGATACAATAATGATGTTACATTTACACCGTTTAACACTGTACATTACATTTACTTACGGTGTATAAATGAAAAATAAGTGCGTATATGTGACTACATAACATATAATCAAACCAAAATGTACACATTTTAAAATAAAAAATTAAAGCAACTTGTGATAAAACGAAAAAGGCACAATAATTCTGTACCCAAGCCCCAACCATGTCACGATCTCCATTTTGTGCGAAGTTGTAGGAACAGACATTAATATAATGTCATTCATGCATCAACTTGTATTTATAAGGAAGACATCACAGAACTTAATGGATCTAGTAACTTTGTAAAAATTCACAAAATCGACTTTAGAACTCTAGCGGTTCTCACATACATGTACCTCATTGTTTTCGTCTTGATTGTATAATTGAAACTGCTCCAACTGGAACAACATTCAATGTGTGATTACCAATAGAAGCACGGAACAGGTTTCGCTTTTCCAAATTTCTCTTAAAAATTGTTATAAATATATATGTATGATTGAAGTGTTTTGGATTTATAATTATCCACAGGAGAATTAAAACTGTGAACAAAGTCAATGCAATCAGTTAATGAATATCACTTTGCATTTTCGCTCATTATTTGCTCATATGACACTAATTTGTCATGAAATGTTCACACATCACTCAGTGGACATACATGTATAATATCAGATCACAGAAATACACATTTTATTTAAAGTTAACCCTTGGTCAGTTTTTGCACATGTCAACAAAGTTACTAGATCCCTTTAACACCAATAACACCAATGATTACCAGATCATATGAATAGCTTGTGTACATCAAATGAACTTGAGCTGGTTTTGGAAGGATTCACAATCTACTCTAACCATAAAGGGTGACACCAAAAACAACAAATGTATCTGTACTGTACATTCGCATTGGGTTAAATCTAGTCGCGCAGTGCTTTAAGCCCTCTGCAGACAGAGCCGACTCGACCCGATCCGACTGGTTTCAATCAGGCTAGAGTTGGGCCCGGTCGGTCGGATCCGATTCATCGTGTTGAATCGGCCCCAACTGGCATCCGACTGTCTCTCAACTGGCAAAATGTGTCGCGAGGCACTGAAAACTGAGCCGATCCGAATGGAAACCAGTCGAATCGGGTCGAGTCGGCTCTGTCTGCAGAGGGCTTTACACTGCGCCTGGTTAGGTTAAGTTGCATCATAATGTACATGTAATTGATCGCTATGTCAGCAAGTTCAAGTTAGGTCACAACAATGACGAAGGATGTACATGACAGCCACTACATTTGCATTGTGACCAAAAGTTTAAAATGTTAAAATGTTACTTCTATCTTAACAGATTATTTGAATTGCTTTATTTCTTTTAATTGCCATGCAGACCAGCGAAACGTTGCCAAAATGCTAGAGAAAAAAATTGCACATTTGCAGAAACATACATGTATTATCCAGAGCCATAAAATTGTATTTACGGTAGAGTCAACTGTACCAGGATTCATTTGACAATACATTAAACAAAAACAAAAACATAAGAAGCTCATAAGTACAATGTAACTACTGATATATGTGACCGGCTATAGCAAAACCCGGCACTTGTCTGTAAAATTCAAAATGTAGATTTTCATACCATAACAAGGCCTCATCACAAGCTTTCATTTGATGCTTGGTTCTAACTAATTGGTCAATAATTGGCGGAGATATGATTGTTTCAATTTTACAATCATAGTTCTTTTATACACATTGTGTGAACTTAAAATGCCCATTTCTTCAAAACATTAATTACAGACAAGTGCCGGGTTTTGCTATAGCCGGTCACAAATGCACACAGACGGGAGATGAGTAATGTACAAGTCTTAAAGAGACAGTGCAGCATACAGGTATAGTATATATATGGAGACAATTGTTGACAACTTGACGATAACTTTTTAGATGCACTACACGTTTGCATCAAGCACCTTCTTGAATCATGCCATGCCTGGGGGGTGTGTCACAAAGATTCTAAGGTTGAACTTAACTCTTAAGTTGGACCTAACTGTTATGGGAAGCCATTTCTAGGCCTTGGAATACAATATATTCAAAAGCAACAAAGCAAGAATTTTAGACTTTTCATAAATGTTGCCTAAAGAACATGAAATCTCCTTGGATAATAGAAAATATTAATGATTTGAATCAACATTTTATGCCTTTTGAAAAAAGACTTTTACAACAATTTTTCAAAGAAACTAATGGCTTTCCATACTTTTTAAGGCCAACTTAAAATTAAGTTCAACTTAGGATCTTTGTGAAACACCCCCCAGGGCCGATGGACTCAACTTCTCTCATTTCTTTTCTGCTTCAAGCTAGCCCTGTGTCCTTCAATCTTGAAGAATACTACAGGCAGTTGACATAGTTATTTCTACTCAATGTACAATTTAAACTTGTAAACATGTAACACCCACAAGAATGATCTTCCATATGTACAGTAGTACCACTGTACAGATCTTTGGAGTACTGCAGTCAGTTTTGCTATTAAAAGTGATCCAATAACTTTGTAAGATTTTTCCAAAAATGCCATTTGAGACTTCAGCCATATACCAATTGTATCATTGTAAGATTCTTCTGAATGATGGGTGATATTTTTGTAGAAAAAGAACAATGTTTACCTAGTGAAATTGTGACCTTACACCACAAAACGACCGTTATGTCGCCGTGGTAGTTTCTCTTTATTAGCTAAAATAGTCAAATTTTGTTCAAAAAATGAGATTTAGGATTTTGGTATTTCCTGAATAAGCATATCTTAATCTACCTCGTGTGAAGTTTTGAGCATCAGAAATCATGTTTAAATATTATTTTTCATCTAATAAATGTGATCTTATTACAGCGCTTGAATGGACACTGATCTTTTAAGCTGCCCGTTTCTCCCTAATTTAAAAAATGCATCAGCCATATTCCAAATCTTTGGCGTTCATTTTGAAAGGGTTTGCTTAGTCCAAATATGACAAATTATATACCAATTTAAAGGTAATGACTTCTATTTTAATGTTAAATGAAAATCAGCACAATCAGTTTTCCCGACTTATTGGTCGTTTTGTGGTGTAAGGTCACAATTGATGTCATATTTTATCCCGATCAAAGTGTCCAAAATACTTTTGACTACAATTGAAACATTTTAAAAATCAAAACCCATTTCATTCTTCTGTAACCATAACCAAACAAGATACAAGAGAAGTGTGAAAGTCCCAAGTAACTTTGGTTAAATTTGATTAAGTTAATAGATCATTTTAAGCCAGTCCCACAAGGGGGATTGAATCACTCCAATCGTCTGCGATAAAACATTTTTGTTGCGATATTATGAAGATACCTGGGGCTAAGCCGCGATATCCTGCAATTCGTAAACAACAATCCTCCAAATTAGTGATTGAATAGTGAGACTGGCTTTATAAACAGCATATAGCTCTATGACTGATATCAACAACCTTTGTACTAAAGTATATTGTCTGGATATACATTGTACGTGCCGTGAATATATGCAAGTGACATTTGTACTACTTGTACGAGTTACTATTCCCTACCGATTTAAATGCACTTCACTGCGAGTATCATGTGAGCCACTTACACATTATGCATGTGTATGAGTAACTAGTCCGTAGCAATCTAAACATTCTTCACTGTGAGTATAATATGCAAGCTACACATAACTACTTGTACATAATGTATGTGTAAGAGTAACTACTCCCTAGCAATTTAAATGCACTTCACCGCGAGTATAATGCGAGCTTCATAGAACTACTCGTACATAATATGAGTAACTACTCCCTAGCAATTTAAATGCACTTCATATTTGATATATACATGACACACGATTAAACCAGAGGGCACTTGAAGAAATGTTTGATGACATTACATTCTTTTCCTCTGAAAGCCCTTATCACATCTCACCGGATAGCGTTAGCGGACGCCCGACAGAGAGCAACATTTTCAATACATTTCTCTCCATTCGTATGCGTTTCTTGCCCATTTTCGTGTTCCGCGAATGCGTTCCTCGTCGGGCGATGTCCGTTGTTTTATCCGGTGGAAAGTTATGTGCGTGCATGCTGCAATGGAGACAACTTTCACCACCGGGTAATTTGATTTTGCAAATTTACTATCCGTCGGGCATCCGTTTATGCTATCCGGTGATAGGTGACAACGCCTTTATGTACTTAAATGTTATGCTTTGGTACGACATGTTCAAATTACAAATAATATATTTTTCAAACAGTGCTTACGTAATACAATGTAATATAGTATGAACATATGTACAAGAAAAACATAATATAGGTAGTAGTAATTACATTAATTTGAGAAATTCATCAATCGCAATGTATATAGTTTATACTAGAAGTGGTTAAATAAACATATTATAGTGCTACATAACAACGTATGATATGTACATAATATACTCCAATGTGTATGTTCTCATTGCATACCTCAACATATGCTTTACATATCATTCATGTACATCTACACAAATCATTTTACCAATTACTGTACTTATTATAATTTGTATATCCTAATGAGGAAGTGCTTATCATATTACATACATGTACATGTATGTGGAAGTTAAAGGGGACCACCAGGCAAAGGACAACACATTATTATATGTTTTGGTACCATTTTGTGATATCAAATAGATACCCAACATTTTGCAAATGGTTGTGTAATTCATAAACAAAGCAATTAATTTCCACCACTTACGGAACCACGGCTATCTCGTGGTTCCACACGGGCAAGGCATTTGCGAGTGCACCAATGCAATTCACGCGTACGTCAATAGAATCCCGGATGATTCCTTCTCTCTGCACAGAGCGCCGCTGGATCCGCTCGCATAATAGTCTGCGCATTCAGACCGCATGACCGCATGGCTGAGAATGGTGATGCGTTTTCCAATTATATATTTGTTTCTGAAAACATATTTTTGTGAACTTATTGGGTACCACCACCCAAAAATAATAATCTTTTTATAGAAAGGTAACATATTTAGTATTCCATTCCTTCAACAAGTTCACAAAAATATGTTTTCAGAAAAAAATATATAATTGGAAAACGCATCACCATTCTCAACCATGCGTTCATGCGGTCTGAATTGTGTAGACTACCGCGGGTGCAGCAAGCGAATCGCTCGGAATTATATTGCCTACAAACGTACGCGTGAGTAGAATTGGCGCACTCGCAAACCAGGAACCAGGAAATAGTAGTGGTGGTTCCGTAAGTGGTGGAAATTAATTGCTTTGTTTATGAATTACTCAACCCTTTGAAAAATGTTAGGTATCTATTTGATATCACAAAACAGTACCAAAACATGTAGTAATGTGTTGTTATTTGCCCGGTGGTCCCCTTTAAGTCCTAACTTACATTACATGTAACACTATTATGTTAAGAAGACAACAAAATTTAAATATTCAATTCATGTATAATATACATGTAGAACAATTTATGCCACGAATAACCTTTAAAAACTTGTTATTCTTCGAATAGGTCAGAATATGATGCCTTTGGGTATAATAATTAATTCACTTAGCTTGCAATGGAATGTACCTGTACAGGAAACAGTATCGTAATTAAAATTAATCAAATTTCTAAAATCCTACACTAGGCCACAATACTGAACAAGTGAGTGAGATTGTGCCATGAGGCTGAAAAAACATTCAAATAAACTCATTAAATTCTTAATCACATCTGGGTCCAATTGCAGAAAGAGTTACAATCGATTGTGAAGTTGCAATTAATTGCAAGTCAGAAAATATGCCCATTTGAACCTATCAGATTTGGTCATTTAGTCACATGATCTGACTTGCAATTAATTGCAACTTTACAATCTATTGCATCTCTTACTGCAACGGGGCCCTGGACTTATTATTATAATGCGATTATTTTAAGTAAAATTGCCAGAACTTTTTATAATTAATCAAGAATTACTGATTTAAGTTTATTAACCAACCTACAGTACAAACATTTACCTACATGTATCCGTATACTGTACATGTACATGTATGTTATGTATGTTTGTACAATAATTCATATTTGCCCTTAAATCCTTTGTCTATGTGTATAGAGTGGGCTATGGTCATGTCTATGGGGATTTCAGAATATCAAAGGTAACAGGTTAATAGAAAACACTGCACAACTTAGTATGATTTGAAATATCATTACATTTGCATTGGGTTGCTCTATGTAGCATAAAAGACAAATTAAAATATTCATTACACAGCCATGGTTTGATAAAATATCATAATGAAACAAAGTGAGGTAAAACAAAACTATATAATATTAAAGACAAAAACAAAAATGGTTAGCCTGAGGGTGAAATACATGAATAAAAAAAAAACAATAATAAGTGAAATTGCTGCATTGTTCATTTCTTATAATCCAATACTTCAGAAAAAAATCAAACCGTCAAACTTGTATTACAGTAGTAAACCATTAACATACTGTACTGTTGTTTTTATTCAAGCAAGAATTTTAATATTCAAAAATATAAAAAAACAAAACCAAAAAGAAAGGTGAAAATTGCACTGTATTGAAATGGTACTACACATTAAAAAACAAACTATTTCAAAATATGCTACAATGTACCAGTCATCCCATGAGGTACCCATGATACGTGCTACATTATGTTCATGTAACAAAGTTGGACAACTTAAAAATAGAAACTAAATTTGATATCATAACCCGACTATCACATTTCAAAATGTGAATAAGCACTACGAAACCTAGTTTTTAATATACATGTATAATATCATTATCTTCCAATCTATTTCAAGATTGCGGTGCATCTTCAACGGAAAACCTTGAAATAGGGGGGAAACACTTTTGAATATCATTTCAAGATTACTTTCAACTGCTTGGCAACTTCACGCAATGCTAGAAATGTATTTTTGTCTTTTGACCACGCTAGGCAAGTAAAAACAAGAACAATCCAAATTCTAGTGGCACGAAAACTGAATCTGATGGCTCCAA
This sequence comes from Echinarachnius parma, assembly GCA_037951105.1. NCBI lineage: Eukaryota > Metazoa > Echinodermata > Echinoidea > Clypeasteroida > Echinarachniidae > Echinarachnius > Echinarachnius parma. The sequence continues at coordinate 41,069 of JBAMJV010001572.1, read as the reverse complement.
ACAAAGAAAAACATTAAATATTCTAGTAATTTTCTCGCCCACTCAGGCTAGTGGAAACAAGCATCAATGAAATTCGGTGGCCCAAAGCTAATTTTTTTTTAGTGACCCTGGGCCAGTGGGTCTGTGCTAATTTTGAGCAAAGCTATATGTTATGCCAATGCAAAAAAATGCTGTAATATGTTTCACTACAAAAGAATTTGAGCCTTTTAAGATGAAACATTAAAAATGAAGCAAATGAAGTTCTCAAACCTATCACTATGTTTACATGTACACATCAGGAGGGGGAGGGGGGGGGGGGGGGGGGGGGGGAACAGTTTTTAGAGGGCTACCTTTCAAGCTTGCCTGCATGAAAATAACACTGTAAAATTTGTTTTGAATTGAAGCAAATTTGTTTTGAATTGAAGCAAAATTTGTTTTGAAATGAAGCAAAAATTGTTTTGAATTGAAGCAAATTTAAGGTGGCTCTTTTACAATTTTCAGGGGCTCTTTTGGGCATTTCAGAGGCGAATTCACCCTTAAGCTGCGTTTCCACTAGAGCGAATTTCCGCCGCGAACATTAGCACGGACCAAATCAGTGTTAATCATATATTCATATATATTATTCATATTACATGGCGAATATTCGCAAGCGAATTTTTTTAATCACTCCTCAGAGCGATTTTTTCAATAATTCGCAGCGAAAAAAAATTTCGCCGCGGAAATTCGCTCTAATGGGAACGCAGCTTTAGCCCCAGTGTATTTTGTTTACTCGTACAAGTATAACATAAAGTCCAATTTACTGACAAAGCCACAACTCAATATGTGGTTATTTTCCCCCTTTTTTTCTTCTAAAATTAGTATTTTCACCTCCAAACTTCTAACAAAAGTTCACACATGCTAAAATTTACTTTTTTGACATATTGTCTGGTAGAAGAATTAATCACTTCCGTTTTGGGGACAAACTTCCAGACAGACGCGCCTCACGAGACATCATGTCTGGCTCGCACAATTAATTTGTTCCTCTTCCCAGTCAACCTTAAAGTGATCCGTTAATTTCATATTTTTTCCCCAACAGTAATATTCTATCTAGACTTCAATCATATTCCAATTTCATTGTAAGATTTTTGAGAATGATGTGTGAGATTTTGATAGAAAAAAATAAAATGTTTATCTAGTGAAAACAGAGAAAATGAATAAATAAAGTATAATAAATTAAATTTGGAAGTATTTCTTTGTTTTGGGCCAGCGAATACTGGTTTCTGGCTGCCCAAATTTTAAACAGTTCTGATTTTATTTACCAAATTAGGCCAATTGAAAAAAAGGGGGGGGGGGAATCCATTTTGAGCGCTGTTACACATGAACATGGACATGTTTGTCAAATGTGTGAGCTCTATTTTTCAGGTATGGTACTGTACTAGTCAGCAAAGATACAACAACTGTCACTATCACGCTAAGACAACCCACAATACAATCCAAGAACAACATGTTGACACAGACACACAACATGACCGGGGCCCCGTTTCATGAAAGGGTCTTATCTAAAGACCGTCCTTACTGTCACGCGAATTACGTACATTATGCATACGTAATTCAGTCATAGTAACGAATTATGTACATTATGTATACATTAATTCAATCATAGTCGTGTGACAATTATGACGGTCTTTAGATAAGACCCTGTCATGAAACGGGGCCCAGAGTTCTCGATATTACATATCATCTAGAAACACTGTAGAGTACATGTACCAAGCTAGACATACGTACTCATGAATAATCAATGGTCTAGATATTATCATGAATATGCAATTATCTAGATACACTTGCATATGCAATCATCTACATACACTCATGAATATGCAAATATCTACTCATGAATAGGCAATGATCTAAACTCATGAATATATGCAAAAATCTACTCATGAATAAACAATTATCTAGATATACTCATGAATATGCAATTACCTACATGTAGATACACTCATGAATATGCAATGATCAAGATATACTCACACATAGGCGAAAATCTATTCTCACAAATGATATGCAACTCATGAATATGCAATAATCTAAAGATATATACAGTACTTATTTTATCCATGTTATGCAGGTGCATCGCATGTCACACAAATAAAGTACTAGATTGAAAAGACTGATGTGCTCCCCACGTTCAAAGACACAATTTACAATTAACTTAGCGATAATACGACTTGATCATGTGACATTAAACACTAATCACAGGACTGGAGTGATGTGATCATGTGACATGCACTGATCACATGACTTAATTTACCACATGACCTATTAAGCACATTGATCATACGACTGCATTGATCATGTGACATTATGCACTGATCACATGACTAAACTTATCACATGACCTATTAAACATATTGATCACATGACTGGATTGTTCATGTGACCTTAAAGGAAGGAATGAGATAAGAGCTGTATTAATTCAAACCGATAATCAGCCAAGAAGATTGAGCTGACCGATGACCGATGATAGAAGGCGGAGAGTTTGTGTTATGTTGCCACGGCGATGATACCCTGTACGTGAGATGTAAGAGTATGGACCTTCTCCTCAATCAAACCAGCAACCTTGTCTTTGTCAGCCTGGGGGAAAATAAAACAACAAAAACCATTGAAATTAAAAAAAATTGAAATCGCTCTAAGCTCTGTTACATAGTAAAATATATACAACTTACACAATGTAATGATAAGAAAATCGAGAACACTTGATATAAATTCATCAACAATGATTGTAAAGAAAAGTGTTTTTCAGAGTTAAAATATTTAATATCTAATAACGTGAAAATTAACTGAGTAAAATGTTGTTCATATTTCTTGTATTATATGTATGTTTTCAATCAACAGAATACTATTTTATATAACATGCTGTATGTATTACTCAATATTGTTGAATATCATCACCATTACCATCATCATCATCATCACTATCATCATCATCATCATTACCATCATCACCATCATCATCATCACATCATCATCATCATCATCACCATCACCACCATCGCCATCGCCATCGCATCACCCTTATCACCGTCCTCACCATCACCATCACCATCACCATCACCATCACCATCACCATCACCATCACCATCACCATCACCATCACCATCACCATCACCATCACCATCATCATCATCACCATCATCACCATCACCATCACCACCACCACCAAAAACACACAAAACAATTCAAATAATTGTAATAATAATATATTACATTCATATATCACTGTATGTAAAGATTTTTAGGCTCTGCTACATAACCAAATAAAACTTACACAATAACATATTCAAACTCAAGTACACGTGATACAAAATTAATCAACAATGATTGTTGAAAAAGTATTTTGAAGAATAGGAGTTAAAATATTTAATATTCAATGAGGTGAAAGAAGTGAGTAAAATGTTTCTCATATTTCTTATATGCTAAATGATTTCTTGTTCAATCATCAGAATACTATTAGATTACATAACAAACTGTATGCATTACTCAATACATTGGAATATCATCAACATTACCATCATCATCATCATCTTTATCACCATCATCACCACCACCACCAAAATCATCATCACTACCATCGCTGCGGCTGTTGCCATCATCATCGTCATCACCACCACCACGACCACCATCATCTTCATCATCATCATCATCATCTTAATAATCTCATGACTTACATCACTGATGAATCCGTACGTGACCAGTTCATCAGCTAGCACCCTTGGGCTCTCTTCTGTGAATAAAAACAAACAAACATTGTATTCAATAACAATGAGGTAGTCTAGAGAGTTCTCAGAACTATTTATTATTGATTTTTAGATACAAATGTTCTAACAAATCATGAACGATTTGATATCGTCAGATGAAGATCGCACTACTCATCATTTGTCGTCACATTAAGAAGGGTTATCTTTAGCGACATATTGTGGAATTACTTATCATCACAAGATACAACCCTGACATTAAATCATTTAAACCTGAAACAATCACAAATCTACAAATTAATCAAAATCAAGGTTGATGTAGTTTTATTTATGTATGAATATTTATTTCCATCAATGTGTATGTAATTGTTATGTATTTATATGTGAAAGGGCCCTATTACAAGCTTTGCTTCCTAGGTGTCTCTAACCATTCATTATATTTTACATTGTACAACAGCATTCATGTATAAACTTTGTATCTGATTTTTAATGATTTGGTTGTATGTAATTGTTGATGTAGTTTTATTTATGTATGAATATTTATTTCCATCAATGTGTATGTAATTGTTAATATGTATTTATATGTGAAAGGGCCCTATTACAAGCTTTGCTTCCTAGGTGTCCCTAACCATTCATTATATTTTACATTGTACAACAGCATTCATGTATAAACTTTGTATTTGATTTTTAATGATTTGGTTGAATAAATTGAACTTGAACTTGAAGGATGACTGTAAACACGTTTGTCACAAAAAGACCAGCACTTGCCTGGTTGCCCAGGGCAAGTACAAATTAATGTCGGGCAAATAAAATGTCATAAATGTTTTAGTTTGGTTGGCCGATCGGGCAACTAACATTTCCGTTCATTACGAGTGATTCATTTCTGACATCTTTGCATCATTTACAAACAAAGCAAGTAATTTTCCAAGCCGACTGAGCTTACCTAGCACATTGAATTTTTCCTTTGTTTCACTTAAATTTGTTCAGGGCAAGTACATTTTCTGCTTTCTGGGCAAGTCTGGGCAAGTCGGGCAAGTCAAATGAGAACATTCATTATTGTACTTGCCCATATTGGCAAGAAGAAATTGAAGTTATTGTGGAGACTTTGATAATGATTGACTTACCCGCAGTGAGCTCACAGCTCAGCTGTCTATTCATGCTGTCATCTAGCCTCAATAGGAGCTCCAGCTGATAAAAAAATTAAAATGTAAAACAATGCAATTACAATGTAGTTCATAACTAAGTAATTGAATAACAAAGATATTGACAATGAATACAAACTAAATGGATGTTACTTAACAATGAGATATGATGGTTTTGCTTTACATCAACATAACCACCACCACCACCACCATCACCATCATCATTACCCCCATTGCCACCACCACCACCATCATCATCATCATCACCACAATCATCATCACCATCATCACCACCACCATCACCATCACCACCATTATAACTATCATCACTAGTATTATTAGTGTTATTTATATTGAAATATTATTGCGATTATGATGACGATTATTATTATTATTACAACTCACATGTAGATTTGCTGTCTCCTCGCCCTCCTTGGCTTGCCTGACATCGCACTGCATCATGGTGATCTTCCTGCTCTCCATGTCGATGGGTTCGGGGGTGGCGCTCTTCACCGATTCCTGCGTCTCGGGGGACTGCGGTCGATTCTTGACCGGGTAGGACCGCTTCATGGCGAATGCGGTCAGCGGGTGGATCCCTTCCCGGACTTCTTCTAGGAACTTCTCCAGCTCTATTGCCGGTACCTGAGACACCCTGGAATGCAAAACAAAAAGAGTAAATGTATTGATATTTCATTATCATCTCCACCATCACATCTATGGTAGAATCTTGGCCAGGTAGGCCCGCTTCATGGCGAATGCGGTCAGCGGGTGGATCCCTTCCCGGACTTCTTCTAGGAACTTCTCCAGCTCTATGGCCGGTACCTGAGACACCCTGGAATGCGAAATTAAAAGAGTAGATGTATAATTGATATCATCACCACCATCATTGTTTTTAAAGGCATTCTCATCTTCATCATCATCACCACCACCACCACAACCCTCAATATCATCTGAGGTTGAATCTTGGCCGGGTAGGTCCGCTTCAAGGCGAATGAAGTCAGTGGGTGGATGGATTCCATTCCTGACTTCCTCATCCTCATCATCATCATCACCACTAACTACCTCACCACTACCACCATCATCATCATCATGACCCCCAAAACACCACCATCAACACCAATATCATCAATATTTAGATATATAGATAGATAGATATGTTGGTAATTTATTGAACACATAAAATAAACAAGACTGTAGTCCGAGGACTAAAGTGCCTTGCGTACAACACAAATATATTGTCATTGTCACCATCATCATAACAACCAAATGCAAAAACAAAAAACGCCGCAATCCCGCTACCATCACAGTAGCCACCACCACCACCACCACCACCACCATGATCACCATCATCATACACCTTACATACAGCTACCAATGGGACTGACCTCCATTGCACTTCATCCTTGGTTCCCCTGGCCTGGATGGTAGCGATGATGTCATCCTTCTTCACCTCTCTTAGCTCCTTGTCTGGGAGATGCTCCTGGAGGAAACCTGGATAAAAGGAGATAATAAAAATGTGTCTTACCTCAGGAACATTCAGTGTGTCAAATTTCATCAAAATTGCTCAAAAACTGTGGGAAGTAGTTTGCTCCACAAGATTTTCATAATTTTGGTGCAAAATAATGGTTACCATGGCAACGCCTTATCTAACATTCACAAACTAGATGGATCTTCGACTGCGCGCAGTCGAAAATGATGCCTCCGCCATTACGCAATTTATTTATATCAAGCCCAAATCAACATGTACACAGAATTAATTCTGTCAACTCAATTTTGATGGTACTCTGTCTTTTAGATCTTGATGTATCACAATTATGAGCTATAAGTGACCTTGACCTTTGCCCTCATGACCCCAAAATCTAATGACTACAATTGTTCCCTATTATACATTCAGGTATCAAGTTGGATTGAAATCTGATATTCAGTTCTTGAGATTTCCAATCTTAAGCTATTTTTGCATATATAATGAGCTCTGTGACCTTTGACCTTTGACCTCATGACCCCAAAATCTAATCAGATCATCTGCCCCCCCCCCCCCCCCCCAAGATACATACATGTACCAAGTTTGGTCAGAATCTGTCAATCCCTTCTTGAGATAACGCGATCACGAGCTATTTTTGCATATATAATGAGCTCTGTGACCTTTGACCTTTGACCTCATGACCCCAAAATCTAATCAGATCATTGGCCCCCCAAGATACATACATGTACCAAGTTTGGTCAGAATCCATCAATCCGTTCTTGAGATAACGTGATCACGAGCTATTTTTGCATATATAATGAGCTCTGTGACCTTTGACCTTTGACCTCATGACCCCAAAATCTAATCAGATCATTGGCCCCCCAAGATACATACATGACCCAAGTTTGGTGAAAATCCGTCAATCGGTTCTTGAGATAACGCGATCACGAGAACGGGACGTACGTACGGACGTACGTACGTACGGACGTACGTACGGACAGACGGACAACCCGAAAACATAATGCCTCCGGCTACTTCGTTGCGGAGGCATAAAAAGGTGTCTTGCACATCCTTCCCCCAAGAACATTAGGTGTACCAAGTTTCATCAAAATTGCTCAAAAACTGTGAAAGTAGTTCGCGACACAAACTTTTTGCAACGGACTGACCGACCGACCGCCCGACCGACCGACCGACCGCCCACACGCTGATTCCTATATACCCCCTTTCAAACTTTGTTTGAGCGGGGGTATAATCATAGTGAGATATAAGAAAGTGACAAAAATGAGAAATAAAAACAGAGTGAATGAAGGTTGGAAGGGAAGGGGGTGGAAAGGAAATAGAACAATCCTTTAAGCAATGTGGTTGCATCACAATTCCCAATTACAAACTTTTTCATTTATTGTGAGCCCTTGTGTCTCACTAAGGTATACAGCTAGAAAGTCTAATCTAAGTCTGATCTACAAATTTAAGTCAAGACTTACTTTCATTCCTGACGAAGCAGTCGGCAGCTAGAAGTTTGAGGGAGTGCACTTCAAAGAGGACTGAATGTAACAGAAGATCCCTGGCCGTGGGCCTCTCTGCTACATCACATAGCGATCTCCTTAGGAAATCCTGGACAAAAATAAAAACATGTAAATAATAATAATATAATAATGATAGACAATCATTTATACTGCGCCATCAATCTAGAAATTCTTTTCCGAGGCGCACTATAATTCTGTAACGTATTACCATGTGTGGAGCCAAGCAACCTGCAAGCAATACATCAAGCATTCATAATGAATAAACTCCTGCCAGGTACCCATTTACCTGGGTTGAGAGCAGCAAATATGGATAAAGCAACGTTCTCGCCAGGCCGTTTTCGCGTGGCGGTGCCGCCACGCGTAAATTTATCTTCATGACTTGCGCCACCCGTAAATTTTGATGAGATAATATCGCCATGTGTAAAATCAATAAATTCATGACAATTTCCCCATATTTGCAGACACCATTTTCATAATTCCTATTTTATTATTTGTCTCCATTAATACAACAAATATTATTGCCAAATAAAGGCGCATCCTCACTCTTAAATCGCTTCGAGGAGACGAGGAAATCTCCGATATAATTTTAGAAACACGCACCGTATACCCAGCCCGCGCCCGCCGCGGTCCGCGGTCGTCCGGCCGCCCGCATGCGCCAGCGCAGCACAGGCAGCTGGACCGATGCTGCGCGGCGCCTTCATCCGATCGAATCTCATAAAGCGGTCTGCAAAAATGCAGTGTTTCGCGCTCAAATTCATCTTTTTATACGGCAATAAAATGACAAGTATCGATGCTTTGCTGGATTTATGTAACAATATTTACAGAAATATAGTTACAGAAAATTCATAATTACCTCAGTTTTGAGCAAAATATCACTTTTCCTGAAGTAGAACATTCAAAACTCAAGCGCTTGTTACGCGAGCGACTGAACATAGCATAGCAAGTGAAAATCAGATCGTTTGCGAACGTTGCCAATTTCTGGGCTGCGATATCATATAACATATAGTATGCGTATCATACACGTGTAGTCTACGCCGTTCGCAAATTGGCAACAAAAGTGCGCTAGGTTCAGTTCACCTGCCTGGTCCGAGCAAGTTAGGAAATTATCGGGAGATTATCAGCGCATTTTTTTGCTGTTTTTGCAGGTAATTGTACTCGGATTTGTTTTAAAAGCCTTACAAACATGTAAGTAAAATAAAAGATAAAGTCTAGAATAGGTGCGATCGCGATAATCTCGCATTTTCGTTCCTTTTCGGCACTTTTTAAGAGTGCAACTTACAAGGCAGTTGGCGCGCTAGCTAGCTACCTCTCTCGCAGCGCGGGGCCTGCCGAATCTCTGGCAGCAACTCTGGCAGACCTTCTAGTGCGTGTTCCGTATCATTCAATTGACAGGGGTTTTTTTTCGACGCACATGTTCAATTTGCGTCGATCAATTTGTCAAACAAGTCGATAATTTTGCGAAAATAACCACTCATACGGTAAAATATGTACTTTTACACTAACATTGGGCAATTTTCTGGATTTTTTTTTTTCATTTCCGATGTTGCAAATTTCACATTGAAAAGTCGGGCAACGGGAAATTTGGCGATATCTGATGACACCCGGCCCTACTCCTACCCCTGCGGCGCGGCATCCCATGCTTGAATAGCAGCAATACCTTGCGCCACGGGTAATTTTTCCGACATATAAGTTTGTGTCTTTGCGCCACGGGTAAATTTTTTCCTGGCGAAAACGCTGGGATAAAGTGGTTTGCTGAAGGACACACGTGCTGAGGTTGGGAATCGAACCCACGACCCTCCTATTGAAGTCGAAGGGCCGAACCAATAAACCACAACACTCCCACCCATATAAGCTCTATATTTGACATGAAATCTTTGTAGCCTCAAGACTTTTATCGTCCAAATCTTGCACAAAAAATTGGACCTACAGCGAGCCTGTCAGCTCATAAATTACTATTTTTTGTGATTTATGTACAAAACATATGGAAATATACTTGTCCTGGCTGTAGAAAGACCTACAAACTATTACATTTCATTTATACGGATATTATTTTGGGGTGTTGGTTCGCTTTGGCCCCTGTTACACATGCGTCGGCTTTTGAAGCCGGCCCCGGGGCCGGCCTCACGCCGGCAATTTGAAGCCGCCTCGAGACCATTAAACCCCTGTTACACATAGCTCACGACCCTGTTACACATGGCAGGACCCTTGTACATCTATATCGCACGATTCACGTTGATCGGGCCTCATACCCATATACGGCTCTGCTCATACCATATAAGTGTTGGCATCCGCGCGCCCTTGTATCCCATATTAGGCATATTAAGCGACCTACTTCCTTATTGTGCGCAGTACGCGCGCGCTACAAGCGCATTACGCGTGCGCTGCAAGCGCATTTGCATAAAAGCCGGCCTCAGTCCACTTACCCTGTTACACATACCGATTGCGGGACTGAGGCCGGCCCGAGGCCGGCTTCAAACCACATCCAGAGGTGGACAGAAATGGGGCCGGCCTCAGGCCGGCTTTTCAAAATTGACCCCTGTTACACATGAATGAAGTGGACTGAGGCCGCCTCAGGAGGCGGCCTCAGTCCACTTAAAAGGTATGTGTAACAGGGGTCTTTAAGAGGTAGGAAGGTGGAGAATGACAAAGCTTACTTTTTGTGACACATCGTCGACCTGGTCGACAGCGTTCCTGATGGCTTGCCTTGATATATGCCTGGAGTCTCCATTGCCTTGTATCTCCAAGACTGCCATCTCTAGGGCACAGATACCAAACGCATACACGTCTGCTGCCACTGTGACTTTGCCCTCTGTCGGGAGATGAGCATAGACATGATCATATCGTCATTCGTTATGTAATCACATACCGTAAAACTTCGCCTATAGGCGGTACTGGTTCAATAGGGTTGTCTCAACTTTACATGATTATGCTATCATGAATATTCATTAAGACCTGCTCGAAGATCGTTGACAAAGGGCTAGATACATATTCATTATACTAGATCCTTGTGGACGCGGCTGGGGCTGTTGATTAATACCTGCTAATACTGTGAGATAGTAGCGCCTATAGGCGAAGTTTTACGGTATTTTACATGCTGATAGTATTATAAGATTGATGTAAAATGTTCCATGTTGCCTTGGATCTCCAGCACTAACATCTCTAGGGCACAGATCCCAAACGCGTACACATCTGCTGCGACTGTGACCTTGCTATCTGTAGGGAGTAAAATCATCATGGTAATATCGTGGTTCAGGTCATTTTTGCCCTGACGAAGATCCTGCTAGGATTGAAAGCCATGCTCTATATGACTCTTATTATAACATAACATATAACATATTTTCCATGTTAATGAAAATGAGCAAAGAAAATGGGGTTTCTCTAGGATTCAAACTCCATATTGTGCTCTACCAGCTCTTCCAGCTAGACAACCATTACGCTGTGTTTATCCCTGAAACCCCTTAAAGGGCAATGAAACTATGGCTTTCGGCTATTATTATGGATCCCATGAAATCCTTACGTGAGTGCGCTACGGGCCGAACAAAAAGCTTTTCACTGATTTACAGACTCGTCAAAGCATCTACAAGTATTCAGACAATAGTAACAATAGGTCCTTTTGAAATGCATCAGTGCATATCACTGACCATAAGTCCGCACACACCTAATAATGGCGGCCTCCAGTGTTCGCATGAATAGTGGTAAGCCCGATAGAGTTTTCACATATTTCTCCCAAAGCAGAAATCTGAGTCGGAGTTATGTTATATATAATAAAAAGGCATATTACGATATATCAAGTAGGATAAACTCTATTCTTGAGTTGCATTGCCCTTTAACCAAGGGTTAGCCCCTTGCCTACGGTAACCTGTTGGGCTATGCACAAAGTCTATGGGGATTCCAGAATCATAAAGGGAACGGGTTAACCCCTTGCTTACAGGAACCGGGAAGGGTATGTACAATGTATTTCAGAATAATAAAGGGAACAGGTTAACCCCATTGCCTACAGGAACCGGGTGGGCTATGTACAAAGTCTATGGGAATTTCAGAATCTTGAAGGGAAGGGGTTCATACCTGATCCATATTCCGGGGCGATGTAATGCATGTTCTTCTGTTCCTCCGTGTATGTCTTGACATGGTTGTTGATTGCATCAGGAGCAACTGAGGAATAAATAATACAAGAACTAAATTATAGGTATTGACATTATAATAATAATTTATTTATATAGTGTCTAATACGGTTATAAGTTAGAATATTGTGTTTGTTAGAGTTTAGATTGTACTGTAGTTTACATACATACATTGTCATGTAGACTAATTCAGTTTATTTTGTTTAATATATATTTTTTTTAATCAAATATGTCTTTATTATACTCATGTCTGTATACCTATATATCCATGTCATGTAACTTGTTTGTTCTATGGACCTCTGTCATGTGCAGTTGTGTCTGAAATAAGGCTGAGTCGGTTCGGTCGATCACACCGGTTACCGACCGTTTCAATCGGGACCCGGTTTCGTTATATCGGAAACGGTGCCCCGAAAAAAAATAAAAATAAATACAATGTTAAAAAAGAAATTAAGATTATCACAATAATGTAGCGGAATTCAAATAAAAACGGGGCAATTGATATCATTTACTTTAAAGAGTGGTTATTTTCGAGAAATTCTTGGTTCTTTACTTCGTTTGACAGTCAGAAATTAAACAGGAAGCGCAAAATTGCTAGTCATTTGAACGATATTGTCGGCGGATGTGCACACAATGTTAGTCCGATACTCCAGGGGAGTTGTCTGATGGATCTTTGTATGATCCAGCTGATAAGCCAGTGCATTCAAAAAGTAGCTCAAAATACGTTTTTGGGTCATTTGCACCATTTAAAAATGTTTTGATATTCTACTTACATGATTTCATGGCGTTTGATAGCTGAACAGAAACAAAAATGAGCCCCAAAACAATGAAAACAATTACGCAAAATGTAATAAAAAATGACTACATCGCTCCTATTCGCTCGTATACTTTGTGTGCAAACGTATGGCCTGGGCTGAATTAACATAGTTCCACCGGCCGGCGGATGAATCTCGCGTAAGAAAAAAAGACCCGTAACTTGCACGCAAAGTATACGAGCGATATGCATGAAACAGCGGCCCGAAAACTTGCTGCATGCTGTAGCTCAATTCATCAACCTCCGATCCTCACGATCACGAATGTTCCTTGGAAATTTATCGATAATTCAGCAGTTTTTTCATTGTTTTGGGGGTGATTTTGTATTCTGTTCAGCTTTCAAATGCCATGTTATCATGTAAGTAGACTACCAAAATGGTGTTGATTGCGAAAAGGCTAATTTATAGCCACTTTTTGAGGGCAGTGGCTCACAGTCACAAGCGATCGTACATGTGATGTTTCCCCCGCCCGACTAGAGGGCTAAGTTTCTGTGAATCGCGTTGCGATGGGCAATGGTGAACAAACGATTGATTTATACGTCCAATTTACTTCGAAAAAAAATACTTTTCATGCGAAACTGAGTTAATTCTGGATAGTCTGTAACTATTTTCCCGTAAAGATTGATATGTAAATCCATAAAAGCCGGGATACCGGTTCCCGACCGGTAAAAAGCCGGGATACCAGTTCCCGACCGGTAAAAGTTTATCGGGACCCGGTTCCGACAATTACCGACATGACTCAGCCTTAGTCTGAAATAAAGTTTTGAATTTAATTGAATTGAATTGAATTGAATTGAATGATTGTTCATCATCTCTAAGCGCTATACAATTATATTATGTTCTGATCTGTATGCCTGGGCAATGGAATGCACGTTCTTCTGCTACTGTATACATGTTTGTCTTCACATGACTGCTGATTGCATAAGGCCAAACAAAAAAATGTGTTGGATTGGAGTAACGGGCTACCAAAAATTAGGGTAGGTAGGTAGGGTTTTTTTTTTTTTTTTTTTTTTTTTTTTTTTTCCAGGGTTCGCACAAATACACAAAAACACACACACATAACACATAATATCGCAATTTGAAGAAAAAACAAACAAACAAACAAAAAAAAATTATTTTCATTTTTTAAATTTTTTTTTAATCAAAAAATAAATAACAAATCAGAAAAAACCTTTAGGGTCAGCGGTATTTTTAGGGTCGGGCGGGTTACGCCAATCCAACAATTTATTTTTCATGGCCTAAGTAGCAACTGAGAAAATAATCATACAAGAAATAAGTTATTAGCGGTGATATCCCTTTCTGTATATCTTGTTTAAAATGTACAGTACAGCATGATATACAAATTAACCCATACAGGACTGGTTGATTTTTTCTATAACATAATCTATGATAGACCCTCCCAGGACCAGGCCTGAAGATGTTAAAGGGATAGTTGAGTTTTGGTATAGAGGGCGCTACACAAAATAAATTTTTTGTGAGGTAATGAAAAACTGAGTGTCAAATTTGAAAGAGCATACAATTTCAATGACAGAATAAACTTTATTTGATCAAAATCGGTTCAGAAATGACTGAAATATTCATAAACATAACTATTTGTAATAATTGTGGAGCCCCACAATTTTGAACCAGCCGTTAAAATGATTTTTTAAATGTTTCCTCTTTTCAAAAATTGACAAAAGAGGGTTTTAAATAGTTGTTTATTATCTCTCTACATGTATCTAATCACATCACATGCACAAATATTTTATTTTAAATGGTTGAAACCGATGAGGGTTTAGAGAGCGCCCTATTGAGTTGTAACAGCTCTTTTTTAATGATAACAGGCTTTTTACTTTGTCATTTGTAATTTTTGTATTCCTTTCGAGCATGGTGGAGTTATAACTATCAGTTTGTAATGTAATGGTGCAGGTTTTGGTTACTAAAATTCAGTTTGACCAAAACTGTACTCTCTTTACCAGAACTCAACTTTCCCTTAAAAGGTCCTGGGAAACATTTTGGCAGGACATGGCATTCAAATCAGGCTAAACCACCTGATCCCATCTATTCTGGGTTTGTCCCCGACATGTCTATGAGGAATTGGAAGATTTAAATGTCACATTTTAGTGAGCACTATAGAGTACAGAAGCCATGACGTCATGAAAATATTTTTTTAGAATTTTCCAATTTGAACTTCATTTTCATAAAGAGCATGAACAATAATGTCTAAATACCGAAAATCAATTGAATATGTTAAGTATTGGCTGAGATATGCCCATCCAAATTAATTTTACTTCAATGGGCAATCAGTGTTATAATGCACTGGTTCATAAAATTATGAACCAGTGCACTATAACACTGATTGCCTATTGGGAAAAAAAATCATTCGGATAGGCATATCTCAGCCAATACGTAACCTGTTCCTTTGATTTTCGGTATTTGGACATTATTTGTAAATGCTCTTTCTGAAATGAAGTTCAAATTTGAAAATTCTAAAAAAAGGTGTTTATGACGTCATTGATGACATCACACTTCACCACTCTATATTACAGAGCTAACAATAGATATGAACACACCTGATCCAATCTTGATGAGGCCGTTGTGCTGGATGAAGACGGTATCCGTGGTGAGGTTGCCATGGATAATGGGTGGGTCGCAGGAATGGAGATAACTGCAAAGAGATCAAATCAAAAGGTTAAAAACAGTAATATAAAATGAAACCAGTGAAGAAAAAAATGTACGGGGGCTTGGTGGCCACTATAGACAGGTTGGCTGCTATCATACACAGGTGACCACTGAGACAGATTTGACTGCAGTTATTTTATAGAATTAATATTTGTTGAAACAACCTGTGTATAGTGGCCACCATAAATGAACCCCTGCAAAGAACAGTGATATGGAACTCATCTATTGCTGTCACCTGTCTACAGTGGCCACTATTCTTGTTTCCCTTTATCAACTTCAAAAGTGTGGTACTGAGCCTATTGAAAATAATCACAATTAAAGGTGAAAAGGTGGGCCATAAAATTAATTCATGTATACATACAAAGTGATACAAAATTGTAATGTACATTTAAATGAATGTTTGTTTAAATATATTTAGTTTACAGCGAATCAATCCAGGATCAAAATGAAAATAATATATTATAACAACATAATCTTTATTTACTTCTAAGGGTAAACAGTGAGTTCATGACCAAAAGGAAAATAAAATGCAACAACATTTAATCAGATCTGTTGTTGTTTTTAAATGAAATGGGTAATAAAAATAAACTGTTTTTAAATGCAAAATGGTTCACTTTAGTTTTCAAAACAAATTTCAAAGAAAATGGAAGAGGAAGTTATAAAAATATGTATAATACACTCAATCACTGTGGACATGAATACAACACAATACAATATAGTTTACTTTTATAGCGTTTTACCCATTCAGGACTGATTGATTTTGCTATAACAGGCATTCTCCATAGACCCCAGCCCGAGTATTTTGGGAACCAGGCCTGAAGGGATTAATACATTAAGTACTTAGTAAGGTGAGAAGGTACATGAAGGTTTAGTAACTGAATTCGCTCAGTTTATATCCGCAAACTCGTACCAGTCGATCTGACATTTTTGCAAGGTTGTAACAACATACAGTGTAGTATAGTTTCCAATTAAAGTAATAAATTATTCAAAATGTCTCTTTTTTGTTTATTTTGCTTTGTTGTTTTATATTATTGGGGTAGATTGTTAATTGGGGATGAAATCAATTGTTTTTAAGGTTCAGAAATTATTCTAAATATTTTATTTGTTTGCGGTGGGGGGTGGGGGGGGGGGGGGTTGGAGTGGTCTGTTTGTTTGTTAATTGGCGTGAAATTAATCATTTTACAGATCATAACATGTACACTTTTAAATAAATGTTGGTTTGATGTGTGTACACTTTCCTTGATATGCTCATTCTTCACATGTATGTTATATTTCAGATTTCAGATTTCTTTGTTCTTTAATGACAAAATCAATGCACAAGCTGTTCTTATTTTCCTATTGCCACGCATGTATATTTTCCTCAAAAAGGCAAACAAAAAACACATTCAAAAACATAAACACACTCCACATACACACAAAAAACCCACATACACACAAAAAACCCACACACAATATGTCTACCCACCCAAACACACACATACATGTAAACTCACAAAAACATACTTACACACATAAACAGAACAACACAAACACACCCATACAGTTTTTTTACACACACACAAATAAAAACAAACACAGACATTCAGACACAAACACAAACAAACACAAACACACACAAATACACAAACACAAAATGCAGCCAAAATACACATTCACAAATGAGGCTTTAATACTATTTAAATACGTCCTTGCATTCACTTACACAAAACCCCACACACTGACTCTCAAAACAAATCCAAATGCCAAGCACTAATTTGAAAGGAATTAATATTTAAAAAGGTCACAAATCACGAGTCTAATCTACAGTGATTTGATAGCTGTTGAAGCGCACCTACAATCACACAACTATGATGGTCTTGTGATCTAACTTTTATAAACATTCACAAAAGAACTGTATTAATACCGCATTGCATACACCTACACGAACGGCCCACACACTCTTAAAACAAATGCCTTGCACTAATTTGAAAAGGAATTAATATTTAAAAAGGTCAGAAATCGCACGTCTAATCTACAGTGATTTGATAGCCGTTGAAGCGCACACTGTAACGTCAATAACTACGATTACACAACTAGTATGATGGTCTTGTGATCTAACTTTTATGAACATTCACAAAGGAAGTATTAATTATTAATAAATCATTGCATTCATATAGTGTGAACCCCACACTCTCAAAACAAAACAAAATGCCAAGCACTAATTTTAAAGTCCTGAATTAATATTTGTTTAAAGGTCAGAAATCAGAGTCTAATCTACAGTGATTTGATAGCCGTTGTAATTGTCAATACCTGCAATCACAGAGTTATAACAGCTTGTGTGACCTACATTTTATGCACACCCACACAATTATCAACTAGAGCCAGCTATATAGACTCTAATGTCCTGTACATTAATTCCTGTAAAGCCTTCCCCGTAAGGGCCATACAGTATGTGACCGGCTATAGAAAAACCCGGCACTTGTCAGTAAAAATCAAAATGTAGATTTTCATACATGTACCATTACAAAGGCCTCGACACAAGCTTTCATTTGATGCTTTGTTCTACATGTAACTAATTGGTCAATAATTGGCGAAGATATCAATTTTACAATTATATGTAAGTCTTGTACACACATTGTGTGAACTTAAAATGCCCAGGTAATGGCATGTATAATGTATCGTCACATATTGCCACGGCTTAGCCACAAAATTGCCACTGAATAGCCTTGTTTCATTGCATTCCACAAAAATGCCAATAAATGGCACTTTTGATTAGGCATTTCGCAAGTAAGGACAAGGGCAAGTAAAAATTGGTGTTGGGCAAGTAAAATTTCATAAATTTTCTAGTTTCCTTGCCTGATCGGGCAACCAAATAATTGTGGTGTTTATTGTGTGTTCATTTCATACAGAAGTAATTATCTAGAAGTAAGAGGGCAAGTTAATTTCATATTGGGGGCAAGTCAAATTTCAAAATGTATGATTTAACTTGCCCGAATGGGCCACTAGTAAGGGAAAAGGTTAGTGTGGGGGCTTATTGCCTACATAAGTTTGACCCAAAACTAATCACAGGTTTTTGCTAGAAATTAATTAATCATTAAAAAACGTGACAGACTGGACAAAAATTGAGTTGAACTTTGACCTCCAATAAATATACGAAATACAGGTATTTTGGGAAATGTTCAATATTTATGTGAATTTTCACTTCTTTTCTGTTATTTGCATTCAGCTTTTGAATTATCAGTTTCAAATTACCCTTTTTTATTACAAATATGTCTTAATCCAATTAATATGTCTACAAATGCAGATTTTGGGCAAAAATGGCAAAATATCAAAAAAGCAAATACGGTTATAGTAAGTTCAAGTCATGCATTATCAACTATCAGGAGAAAAAAAAATCCACAACAAACTTAATTTTTTTAGTTTTAGTAGACATTTTCATGGAATTGCCCTATAGCAAATAAGAGATTGCACTGCCTAAATGATGGCAGGGATGGTGATTTGTAAATCGTATTTACAAGGGGTCAGGAGACATATTTTAAATCATTATTCAAATCAAGTCAACCCTGTCTAAATATTTGTATGAAAATGTAATGAATTCTCAACATGCACAGCCAGTCAACTGTGTAGCAATTATCATAATGGGCAGCCAGACATTTCAAATAAAACAGGGAAATGTATAAACTCATATAATGGGCAGCCATATTATATCAAATAGTTTAGATTGCCAAATTACAGGAAATGTATAAACTCATCTGATGGGCAGCCATTAATGACAAATGATCGAGGAGCCTGCTAAATTGCAGGAAATTTTAAATGATTCCTCTTTCCCAAATTGCAAAGAGAATCATTTGATAAGATGTGTGCGACTGACTGACTGACGGATTGACTTTAATAATGAGCTTCATGAACCCAGATGGCATTTTTAAATGAAGGTACAGTCACATATCCCCGGACAGCTCAAACGGACGCCCGAAGGATACAAAATTTGCGAAAACAAATTATCTTGTGGTGAAAATGTCTCCATTGCTGCATGTACAACACTTTCTGCCGGATAGAACAACGGACATTGTCCGACAAGGAAGGAACTCACTTGTCGAACAAAAAAATGGGCAAGAAACGCATACAAAAGGTGACGAACGGATTGAAAATGTTGCTCTTCATCGGGCGTCAGTTAACGCTATCCGCTGATATGTGACACTGGCTGAAGTTTGATAATTATGATATCTCCAACTTGTGACCTTAGTGATATCATTACAGTCTGCCTTCTTCTGTCACCATTTTCGAAAAATATATGTGACTGTAATCACCGTATTTTGAATGCTTTGTGCAATGCTAGAAATTAACGGCTAGAAACGGCCACCGAACAATGAGAATTGAGTGGCCTCTATTAAACAAGGAAAACATACTGTAAGTAGGTTAAAGGGTACCACCACCCAAAAATAATATTCTTATTAAAGAAAGGTAACATCTTTAGTATTCCATTCCATCAACAAGTTCACAAAAATATGTTTCCAGAAAAAAAATATATAATTGGAAAACGCATCACCATTCTAAAGCATGCGTTCATGCGGTCTGAATTGCGAAGACTAATGTGTGCAGAGAGAACTAATCGCCCGGGAATCTATTGTCTACAAACGTACGCGTGAATAGCATTGGCGCACTCGCAAATGGTTGGCCCGTATGGAACCAGGAAATAGTAGTAGTTCCGTAAGTGGTGGAAATTAATTGCTTTGTTTATGAACAACACAACCCTTTGCAAACGGTACCAAAACATATAATAATGTGTTGTTCTTTGCTTGGTGGTCCCCTTTAATATTGTTGCCCAATTCAGGAAAGTACAAATTTGACATTTTAAAATGTTAGAGGTTGGCTCAGCACCGCTTTGTGGCATGAATGCATGATACTGGACTCATTGCATTTTAGTAATTCAATTCAGGCAAACTTTATTTCCTTTTTCTGTACGAGATATGGACTGTGATTTGTCAAAACGCTCAGATTCAATAGTTTTAAATGATTATCACATTTGCCTAGATTAAAAGCAGTGCAAGAAAATAACTTTTTCCCATGGTGGCACTATCAGGAAAGATTGTTTGTTTTTTCTTCACTTTTTGGTGGCCCCAAACCAGAGGTTGATGGGTTAAAACTTATTAAGTCTTTACTTTTGTATACTGCCCAGCCAGTTGTAAAATTTGGTAAACTAAAGGTACTGGAATTTTGGGAGCCCCAAAGGCCCAAACAAATTTTTGGTGGCCATGATCGAGGGCTACATGTACAGTTGCCTGTGCTAATTTTGAGCCCTGCCTTTTAGTTAAAAATGGAAAGGTCAGCTACATGTAGGTTAATTCTCTAAAAATTTGTGTTTGTTTACATTTTTTAATGAAAGATGGACTTTGAAACAATCAAAGTTGGTCTTTCAAAAGGCAGACTCTAGGCCTATTGCTGCATTGAAATATTAACACACACTTAATATTAAAGTCAACACTAAAAACTATCATAATGTAATATTTTTTAGTGGGTGGGACCTAGTTTAGCTCACACAATGGTTCATGTTTACAATGTTACACATGACATTTCATGAGAAACGTGCGTACATGCATGTATACCACTACATACATACTTTTCACTTGTCTGGCAGGGCCAAGTTAAATTAAAAAGGCTGTTTGCAGAAGACTAATATCAAGTCAAACTCTTTGCCATGTGTGCTTAACCCAGGCCAGTCGATAAACACAAAGTTCTTAGTTAAACCAGGCCAGAGTGGGAAAGTACACCCCACACAATGGGCATGTTTACAATGTTACACATGACATTTCATGAGAAACGTGCGTACGAGCATGATTCCCACGTACAGTACGACCCTTTACATTTACAAAGTAACTCAACCCACTTAATGAGGTTGCCCTACATTACTGAAATCCAGTGAAAAAAACATACAGCCTATGGGCAATGCAGCCCCTGCAATGCAAACAAAAAAGAGCCCTTGATAAGGGACCCCCACCCCCCCAACAACAACAAATAAATAAATAAATAAAAATAAAAAATACATAAATAAATAAATAAATAAATAAATAAATAACAAATATAAAATATAAAAAATAATAAAATAATAATACAAATTAATAAATAAATTTAAAAATTATGCAGTGCTCAAAATTGAGCTTCGGACACCAAAATCGAGCTAATATAAAGTAAATAATGTGAAGTAAATTCAATTCAATTCGATATTAAGTTTTACTTGAATGACAGGGAAACCAAAATAATTAATGTTTTTCTCTGTTTTGAGCTGCTCAATTTCAATCTTGAGCAAGAAGAATTAGATGTGTCTCACTACAGCTTGCATGACAGGGCAACCTCAGCTCTTGGAAATATTTGTATCCAGCATGATATTAATGCGATGCATTTCTGGCAAGAAAAACAAGCAAATTTCTAGCATTGTCAGAAAGAATTTGTGTGCACCATCTCCAAGATTTCTCTTGTCTTTCTTTATCCTCTTCATAAAAAATGCATTAGAAAGGGTTTCGGGGGACTACATTTTCGTTTTAACAGGAAAAGCAATTGATTTGTATCACTGTCATACCTTGAAACAGAATTTGTGTGCACTGAGCACTATCTCCTCCAAGATTTTTCTTGTACAAGTCTTTTTGTATCCTATTCATAAAAATGCCAGAGGGAGGGTTTCTGGGCACTCAATTTTCTGCGAAATCTTGTTTTTACAGGGAAAAAAAAAAGTTGATTTGTATCATACATGGGCAATTCCAGCGTGACAGACGGGACATCCACTCATGACTTTTTCACAGTTTTGATTCATTTGTAGGCAAATGGTTAAAACATTAAACAGGAGTTTTTATGCTTATGATATTAAATTGCAGTCATACATTAAAAATATATGAGTTTTATTTTGTGTGACCTCTGACCTAGATGTCAGTGGGTCGTTGAACTCAGCGTGACAGACGGGACACACTTTTACCAAGCTTTTTTCACTACCTCACTTAATTTAAAATCCCTGCTAACTGGATGATCTTACAAGGCTGCTCATGTCTGTAGGTTATTACTTGCCTAAGGCCAGTTGTATGCCACTACTTAGGGAAATCCCCCATGTTTGTCTTAAATAGGAAAAAATCCAAAATATGAGCGTGACAGACGGGACAAGAAAAACGTGACAGACGGGACATGTACAATTCCTATGGGTGAATTGGACAATCTGTAAAATACACAATTTCAGTCATTTTTAGGAGTTTTTCTGTAATAAATTACACCCTTATTGATAAAAGTAGTTGGTAAAAGATAAAAGCAGTGTTATTTTTAAAATTTAAATTGATTAAGGTAGGTAAGCTATGAAATAATCTAATTTTACATAGTACAACACGATATCCAATGCATGGGACTGTAGAAAACCTTAAAATCCCCACCAATTACCTAAAATGTTGTTTTTACAGGTTATTTACGTTGATAATGCCACCAACTATTGTGATAAGCCTCTAAAGTGACAGATTTAGCCAAACTCATTATGAAACAGCAACAACCTAGTTGAATTAACAAATTAGTAGTAAAAAGGAGCGTGACAGACGGGACAAAAACGTGACAGACGGGACAAAACGTGACAGACGGGACAAGATTAAAACATTGATATTTATATTCATAACTTATATTTTTACAAAAATGTAGTGTTAATTTAAAGGTAATAGGCCTTTGTTAATAAATATAAAGTTTGATCCAAAACCAGTCACAGGTATTTGCTAGGAATTAATTAATTGTTAAAAAACGTGACAGACGGGACAAAAATTGAGTTGAACTTTGACCCCCCAGTAAATGCACGAAATACAGGTTTTGGCGAAATTTAAAAATATTTATTTGAATTTTCACTCCGTATCTATTATTTGCATTCAGTTTTTGAATATGCATCTAGATATAAATACAGATATAATCAATTTCAAATAACCCTTATTTTTCACAAATATGTCTAAATCCAATTAATAAGTCTAAAAATGCAGATTTTGGGCAAAAATGGCAAAATATCAAAAAAGCAAATATGGTTTCAGAAAGTTCAAGTCATGCATTATCAGCCATAATAAGAAAAAAAACTCCACAGCAAACTTAATTTTGTTTGTTTTGGTAGACATTTTCATGGAATTGCCCACATGTGAGTCTTACCTTAAGGCAGAAAGAATTTGTGTGCACCATCTCCTCCAAGACTTCTCTTGTATGTTCCTCTTGTCCTTCTTTATCCTTTTCAAGAACTGATTTTTTTACGCCTGAAGAAGAATCTGCCAGATTTGATAGCTTGCGGCTTCATTGATTTACATTTTATTACACTTGCCTTTATAGTGGACATGCATTTTTCAGCAGTTTTTTACCTTTATTCTTCGAGAACTGCTTGAGAGAGTGTTTCAGGGCACTACATTTTCCAAGAAATCTTGATTTAGCAGGAAAAAGGTTGATTTGTATGATAGTCTTACCTTAAGGCAGAAAGAATTTGTGTGCACCATCTCCTCCAAGACTTCTCTTGTATGTTCCTCTTGTCCTTCTTTATCCTCTTCAAGAACTGCTTGAGGGAGCCCGATGACATGTACTCTGTGATGAAGATTACCTGAGGAGAGTAAAAAGAAAATAATACAATCATTGTACAAGGTTTTAAAAAAAAAAACATTTAAAATGCATCCTACATGCTGTTATTAATTAATTCTGTTTTTGTTTTGCTTTGTTTTATGATAAATTGTAAGTCTATTTGGCCAGTTGGCCTCTGATATGGGGAACTACTTCTTTCAAGCCATCGGCATGTATTCTGTGATGAAGATTACCTGAAGGCAGAGGGTAACATGAAAGAATACATGACTGTGATTCTATTTTAATTTGTTGAAATATGAAACATTGTTACTAACTTATTAATACAAAATAAATATGGAAAATGAAGAGAAATACAATTGGCTACAATAGTCACCTTTGACTGATTACCATCAAACAATAACAACAACAACATCAACAACAAAAACAACTACTACATGTACCTCTGAGGATGTTTTTTAAAGTGTTCACAGGGAGGTATCGTGTTATAACAAGTTCTTACCCTGGGTTTATCTCGGTCTGACTTCCAGTACTTGAAAAGCTTGACTGAGGATGCATTTAACCCGTTCCCATCAACATTCTAAAATATCCAGACTTCGCACACAACCCACCCCCCTGTAGCATTAACAAGTTCTTACCCTGGGCTTGTCTCTGTCTGATTTGGTGTCCGTCCAGTACTTGTAAAACTTGACGATATTTGGATGCTCTAGCTGGATTAGGTTGTCGAAGACGATCTGGATTTTCGCCTGCAAAAAAAAGAACATAATTATTATTGTTTAAAGGGAGAGATCCTCTTTTGCAAGCCAAAATTCAAAAGTTGCGAGGTTATTGTATTATATGAAAGGAAATGTCATTTAATAGCATGCCTGAAAAAATTAGGGCTTAAAATCTCTTTTTCGTGGAGTTATACATGTAGACCTAAAACTGAATAAACTGAGGGACGTCGGTTAAATAGGTACATGCGTATTTTCGGCCGGTGAGTAAGTTCGTACATAGATTTCACGGAGTGCCAGATCGGTATGCATGACCCAAAGTGACCCGCGCTAGCTACGTGACCCGCGCATAAGTACTAATGTGTGAGCGTTTACCAAGCAAAATACCCAAACATCGCTTAAACTGACTACATGTAATTATATTCTTTCTTTTTGAGATCTTTTTCCGTACATTAACAAATGTCGGCTTCACAATACCTTTACGAGAATTAGTACTATATTGTTGTAATATTATGCTAAATCAGTTGAACTCCTTTATTGACCGATATATAGTTTAAATGGAGGGACGCATTCGTTTTTCATTCGTAGAATCCAAATTAGAGGGCTGTTCGCTCTGATTTTTTTTTTTTTCCGTGTTATATTGATCCCCATCCGTCAACTGAAAGCTGTTCAGATGTTTTGTAAAAGTGGATCTGTCCCTTTAACACTTACAAATATACAAACATATTAATCAGAAGAAAAAAAGTTAGTGTGGAGGCTTGGTTAAGGTGTTAGAGACAATACTCATGAATGAATGGATAAATTCAAGTCATAAGTGCCATTTTTGTTTAATTTAATCCCCACTGAATTATGAAATTGATCAATCATCAATGGTATAACTTCATTCAGAGTCTCCAGATAGTTAACCTTGATTGTAAAATACATTTACATGTAGTACTGCAATGTCATTTAATCAATTATCTGTGGCATATGGAAAGCATAATGTTGGTATAATATTATTTTTAAGGTGTTGAGGACAGTTTGAGTTTCATGAATGTCATTGTTCATTTTGTATTGTATTGGCATATCATGCATTCTCCATAGACCCAAGGGCAATTATTTGTTAGACCAGTCTAAAGTCCTGATTAATGACACTTAAACATTATTAATTGATGGCTGACTGTAGTCCATGCAATAACCTTGACTTTACATCAAATAGTGTGAATTTTTAACCTTGTCTTGATGTATGCAGCGATGCCATTTAATCAATTATGTCTGGCATATATGGAAGTCACATGTTGATATATCGTAACAAGGTGTTGAAGACAGACTTTTGATTTGTATGTCATATTATTGTACATTTTGTATTCTCCATAGACCCAATACCAATTATTTTGTCAGACCAGTCTAAATTCTCAATTGATGACACACAATTTACTTAGTAACTTTGCATTGACTACATGTACATGTACTACATCAAATTTAGTGTAAATTGCTCCCTTTGTCTTGATGTATGCAGCAATGTCGTGCCAGGGATGTTAATGCTCTATGGCATTTGTGTGTATTGTAACTCGCAAAAATGCAAGCTTGGCACGTTAGGAGTTAATCAATGATGCGTGGCATATGGAAACTGGAAAGCACATGTTGGTAATCATAGAACAGACTTTTCACTTCCATGCAATATTATCATCCACCAAGTATTTTTTATACTCAGTCTAAATTCCCAATTGATGAAACAAAACTGATTCAGTAACCTTGACTGCTGTGTAAATTGTTCACTTTGTCTTTTAAAAGGGATATACGCTGCAATGTCATTTAATCAATTATGTGTGGCATATGGAAGCCACACATACGTAACACATTCTGTATGTGGTGTGAAGGTCCCATGCATAATGCCTGACATTTCGGCTCCATCCTTTCATTACAGGTGTCTGCCGGCTGCCATGGGGTATCCAGACAAAATAGCCTGCCTTCCATGCTGGAGGATTTAATATTAAGCCTACAGTGTGAATGTGACTTCAAAATAATTATACAGACTCTCTGTAATAAAGACATTTCCTCTTTATCTTTCATTACAGGTGTCTTGCCATGTACCTCGGGCTGTCTACAAAATAGCCTGCATGACATGCTGGAGGATCTAATCTTCCGGATTATTTTAGGCCTACAGTGTGAATATGACTTAGATGTGGCTATGAGACTCAGATCAACATAAATTCTAGACTAGCTGTAATAAAGAATATACATAGTAAGCAAAAGGAGAAATATAATTTCATTTTCAGGGGGCTACTTTTTATGCTTGTCTGCACGAAAATATTGCTCTGAAAATTAGATATGTTTTACTATGGGTGATCTTTTATGATTTTCAAGGCCTTTTTTTTTGGCATTTTGGCCTTTCTTTTAAGGCTAAATTACCCTAGCCTCCAACAGGCAACTAACCAACTGCCCACCACAACATCCTACCGAACTTCCATACCCTATACCCCTAGTGCTCTACATAGTTCATTAGCCTCCTGTTATCTTGAAATCTTGCATCTAGATGTGATTGTATCCTGATGATGTGTGGAGGTGGGAAGAACGTATTTAAGAAGGCAATAATTTAGAAGATAAAAAGATGAGGAGGCCAATTCTATCAGTATTTCATCTGTATGATACGGATAGAAGCCAATATGAAAGTAGGCTTTTGTTTCCTGATGTGTGAAAGTGGGAAGAACGTATGAGGAGGCCAATTCTATCAGTATTTCATCTGTATGATACGGATAAAAGCCAATATGAAAGTGGTAGGCTTTTGTTTCCTGATGTGTGAAAGTGGGGAGAACATACATGTTAGGAGGCAATAATTTAGAAGATAATGGATGAGGAGGCCAATTCTATCAGTATTTCATCTGCATGATACGGATAGAAGTCAATATGAAAGTGGTAGGCTTTTGTTTCCTGATTATGTGAGGAGAGCGTACATGTATTAGGAGGCAATGATTTAGAAGATGAAAGGATAGAGACGAATTCTATCAGTACCGTATTTCATTGTTATGATACCCCAAAAAGCCAATATGAAAGTGTTATAATTTTGTTTCCTGATGATGTGTAGAGGTGAGAAAATGTATTTAAGGAGGCAATAATTTAGAAGATAAAAGGATGAGGAGGCCAATTCTATCAGTATTTAATCTGTATGATACAGATAAAAGCCAATATGAAAGTGGTATCTACATGTAGGCTTTTTGTTTCCTGATGATGTGTAGAGGTGAGGATAAAGTATTAGGAGGCAATAATTTAGAAGATGAACGGATTGAGGAGGTGTCTTGTGATCATCACACCTTACTCCCGCAGGGCAAGGCTGACATTTTCTTGTTGAGGGGTTTGAGAAATGATAATATTTTGAGAAGATCATTCACATAAAGACTTTCACCTCCTAACAAGTCCCCATTTGTATGTATACACACAGTGGGCAGAATGGTTTCGAACTCTGGATCTCACTGATTGGAAAGCGTGTGCTTAAATACCAATCCTGCCACACCACGTGACGATGTAGGAGGCGTCTGTTATTATCACACCTTACTCCCACGGGGCACGGCTGACATTGAAATAATTATAATAATAACTTAAATTATGATACAATATCATCTCTAAGTTTTGTACGTATTATCCCAGACCATGCAAGCCCCCACACATTGTGTGCATCATCTCCACTCCCCAGGGAGCATTCCTTCCAAGCCACTCATGAGCATTGATAAGTTCATTCCCATACAGGCTTTTTACCTCCTAACAAGTCCCCATATATATACACTCGGGGAGAGAGCAGCACTGGATAATTATTATATTGCTGAATAAATGATAAATGGATTATAAAGATTTATGGACAGACACAGTGCGGATACACTGGTTCCGAACTCGGGCATCTCACTGATTGGAAAGCGTGCTCTTAGATAAAAATCTTGCCACACCACGTGAGGATTGAGAAGGCATCACACCTTGTTCCCCCGGGGCACGGCTGACATTTTCTTGTCGAGAGGTTTGAGAAAAAATATACCAATCGAAAGGTAATGACTTCTACTATAATGTCATGTCTTATTGGTCGTTTTGTAGTGTAACAGTAAGGTCACAAATGATAAATGGACAGACACAGTGGGCATACTGGTTTCGAACTCGGGATCTCACTGATTAGAAAGCGCGCCCTTAAATAAAAATCTTGCCATACCAAGTGAGGATGTAGGAGGCATATATATCTGCTATATCATCACACCTTGTTCCCCCGGGGCACGGCTGACATTTTCTTGTTGGGAGGTTTGAGAAATGTTAATAACCTCAGTGTCTGAGCGCGTCTGGTGAGCTCATCGCCAATAAATCATGGCTTGGACAATTTTAATATATACATGTGCTTTTTTTCACCTTCTTGTAGGTGCAATGTGTAAATCGTAATAAAGGTTTTGAAGAATGTTTTTGCACATGTATGCAGTGACTTAGCCAGGTGCCTACAGTGTTCCACATACACATTTTTTCTAGTCCCAAATCTTCAATTTTCTTTTTCTTTTTCTTTTTCATGAGAAAAGAAGGTATACAAACAAAAGGCAAGTTAAATAACCAACAATTTCTGTAAATGATTTTTATTTTTATTTACATTTTGAAGAGTTAGTCCAATTCTGTACTTGTTTTTTTTTTTGCACTGTAGATTGCTGATACAATTTCAGGCCACCCAGATCTATTTTTTTGTCACTGCTAATTAATATTGAATCTTGCCTACTGACAATTTGTAAGAGTATAAATCTACATGTACATGAATCATGAGGCCAAACATAGATATTGTACAGTGTAACAACTTCAATGTACAATTCAATTCAAGGCTTCTTGATGTAGTTCAAAAAAGTTTGAAGTAGGGCCCTACAAATGATGGTACATGTACTTGATGTGCTCACCTCTTGGTCTTTGTAGTCCCTCCTGGCTGAGAACTGGACCTCGTTCCAGACCACCTCGCGGCCCTCCTCCATGTCCATGGCCAGGTAGGCCACGTCGATACCCGGCACATCCCTCTGTGTCACCTGTTTGCAATAAAGTTTAAGATAGAAATTAATTATAAATACAGACAGGTTTTAAATCACACTTTACATTTCATCAACATGTTTCATTTTGTTTTTAAACACCTCTCGGCCCCTCCTCCATGTCCATGGCCAGGTAGGCCACGTCGATACCCGGCACATCCCTCTGCGTCACCTGTATACAATAGAAGTAAAAGGTTTTTTTTCATGGTCATTACTAAGCATGATATTCGTTTCTAAATTCTCAGTTTGCTTTGATCTCAAACCCTTCCCCTACAGAAATGTATGTGTGCCGCAAGCCAGCGACTAGCTTGCGGCAAGCTGGTGACTAGCTAGCGGCAAGCTTAATAAGCGATCTCTGCCCAAATTAATCTTGCGAAAATGTATCCGCACGCTTAAAATTTCATCAGAGATCTCCTATTAAGCTTGCGGCTAGCTAGTCACTAGCTAGTCACTAGCAAGCGCCAGCTAGCTGCAAGCTAGTCGCTGGCTTTGAGGCACGCTTAAGATTTCTGTAGGGGTTTCCTCTCTCTCTCTCCCCCCTTTGTCCATGGCAAGGTATGCCACTTCGATACCCGGCACATCTCTCTGCGTCACCTGGATGCAAAAGTACAGATGGAAATCAATTTAGTACAAGTACTTAGGTAAAACATGGGCATGGTTAGAATCACACTTCTATACTACTAAAAGAGGAGGTTGTGTTTGTTTGTTTATAATGTTTGTTTGTTTGTCTGTCCGGCTATGCAAATCGCCATGCCTTGAGGTACATGTATGACCCTCACCTTTCAGGTGATGATTGCTAACACCTTAAGGGAGGTAATGGTGAAAGGGTATCAAATTACATCAAACGGAAGTTGATTTTTTTTGCCATTTTTTTACCGTTTTTTTGCCGTTTTTTTTGTATTTTGTTGTCGTGATTTTGGAAGGATCTAGAAATATTTTTTTGTCTGGAGGGGGCGCTAGACCATGTACGTGCATGATGATCGTGATGATTTGTATACTACATGTACATGTACGTGCCACAGGCACGGGGACCTCTAGTTACATTTAAAATTCAAGCATTTGTGAGATGTGTTACTCTACATGAATCATTTTGTTTCACATCATGTGTCTACCCCGTTCATACCCATGGCAAAGTAGACATGTACCAATACCACACAATGCAGACATTTTTAATTTTATGGGGCTACTCTTTCTATCTGATGGATATCACAAAATAGTTCACATTATACCCTATAGATACATGAAGATTTTAGGGACTACGTACCTACTGATTTCAGGGGGCTATTTTGAAAATTAGGGGGCAAAATCGCCCTTAGCCCCCACATGTACTAAAATGTTAGTAGTACATGTACACTGTATGTACACGTATGACCTTGGTTGTGTATTCATGGGCATATTTAGAGGCACTCTTTACATTTAACACTTGGAGATTTGTCCTTATAATACATTTTATTTTTGACCAATTCTTCTAACTTTCAGATTTATTTCTTTATAAATTAATTCTGGGGAGTCGTCAAAATATTATTTTGTGATTGAAAAGGAGCAAAGAAAATGGGATTCCAACTGGATTAAAATGTTATTTTAATAGTCTTTCACTTGCCTGTATAAACAAGGCAAACAGGGGAAAACCCTTGTACATCCATGTGTCTGTATATCACACACACACACACACACACACATGATATACAGGCAGACATTTAAGCACTTACAGTACAATCACACAAACACCTACATGGAATCAATAGGCACACACAAACGTACAACATGTCTGAAAACAACCTCAAAGATAGTACATGAATGTACTGTACACAGCCCTTGCCCTTGCCAAACACACAAGAACATCCCCATAACACACAAGCCTGTATACAACACACACACACAAACAAACATGTGCACAGACACAAGAAAAACACACCCATCACCTACTGTAACATGCTGCACATCTAAGTACAGTCATTAGTCAAAAAACGTGTGTACAGTATGATAGTTGATACATGTACACGTGTATGTACCCACTGCACATGTAATCATTTTGTATACATTTTTTTATGTACTATCCTCCTTGATATGTACTGTACACAATTTTGTACTTTTTTATTTGCGTACACTAAACAAATACATGATATATTACAAACATACAAACAACAAATATGGTGTATTTCAACAGTATGACAGTACATGTATATTCTGAGTGAGTAATGTGAATAATGTGAATAATGCACGTCAGCTGGTCAGAGTTGGCTTCATGAAGTTCATGTACATTATGTTAGTTTTTTTTTTTTTTTTACACAGACATGATGTATAAATTTGCATTTTGCACAGTACAAAATGTACATTGAGTCGTACGTAGCCTACAGAACAATATTGTGAATAATGCATGATGTCAGCTGGTGCTGAGATTAATACAGAGCTGCCTGTCTCAGAGTCTAGACGGCTCATTAGTCATCAATGCACTGCCACCTCCACACTATACATTACATGGTCACATGCATACAAATCAAGGAGGGAACTCCCTGATACAATGTGTAGTATTGCATTGTACGTGTACAGAAAGGCAGGGCTGTCAACCCTCCCGCATTTGGCGGGAGTCTCACGCCATCAAGCTCATTCTCCCGCCGTCCCACCAATCTCCCGGTTTATGAAAAAACCTCCCGCCAAACGTATAATATGAAAATCTCCCGCAACAAAATAACCAGAACGTCAATGACGTAGCGCTCATCCGGCATCTCGCAACATCAAATATCGCAAATTTCATGTGGTACACTTTTCAACTGGTCAAAAAATAAAAATGTGATGCCCTGGAAGGGACATAAAAATTAATTTAAACAAAATTAGAGTGAAAAAAATATAAATTTGACGCCCCAGAAGGGACATGGGAAAAAAAATTAAAAAAATTAAAAAAAATAAATAAAAAAATTTAAATTTAAATTTAAAAAAATATATTAAAAAAAAAATATATTAAAAAAATAAATAAATAAAAAAATAAATAAATAAATAATAAAAATAAATAAATAAATAAATAAATAAATAAATAAATAAATAAATAAATAAATAAATAAATAAAAAATTACCATAAGGGTCATTCCATGGGGTTGGGGCAAAAATTGTGACATCAGAGTCAAAAAATAGAAGTGTAATAAATGAAATGTTTTATTTATTTGAAGTTTCATGGGACAATTCTTCAACTAAATCCACTCAAGACTTGTTTATACCGCCCTGCATATTTGAGTAAATTGAGAAATAAGATTTGACAAAATACCACCGTTACACAGACATCATTTATCATGCTTGCTAAGACTATACTCTCCCACTGTCAAAATAAAGTAGTTCATCTTTATAACTCCTAATAAACTTTTTGCTAACAATATTGTTAGTCACTTAATTCCTCATTTTCCAACATTGTATATATATTTTGAAAGTTTTAGCATCAATAAATATAACTTGTACTCTGTGTGTATACTAGTGCCATGTTCTGTGTTGTTCTTTTTTGTCAACAGTCATGAAAATTCAATTTATGATGGCATGTGGAACTTGGTAGTAAAGAGAAATCATGCCTCTACAGAATGGAATCGTTTTCTTTGGAAATACTCAACTACTTTTACTGGCCTAACCTTCCATTTTTGGTGTTACCACCGTTACATGGACATCATGTCTCTGTAACAGAGGTATGATTTGGAGCATTATAAGTTAATGTCCATCAAGGGTCATTACATACCAACTTATACTTTCTGCCTTAGAATATTTGCATAAGACCAATTGATCATACTATAAAAGAAAAACATTTTGCATGTCAAGT
Organism: Echinarachnius parma; assembly: GCA_037951105.1. Taxonomy (NCBI): domain Eukaryota; kingdom Metazoa; phylum Echinodermata; class Echinoidea; order Clypeasteroida; family Echinarachniidae; genus Echinarachnius; species Echinarachnius parma. The sequence continues at coordinate 7,582 of JBAMJV010001572.1, read as the reverse complement.
TCTTTGCACAAAAAAAATGTGAAAATTAGAGTTCAAAACAAGGAGAATGTAAGAATTATTTCCAAATGATATTCGAATTCATACTAATCCTGAAGATTCCACTTCAGTTTGTCTGTGGGAACATTTCTTTTTCTGTCTAAAGACAAAAAACCAGTGCTATCTTATGATCTCTGAATCTTTGATTAGTTTAAAATGTCAATATGTCCTTCAAAACATTACCTTAAAGTGTACATACCTCTGTTACATGGACATCATGTCCCCGAAATGGTGGTATAATGGTGCAGTACTAAATGTCTAATAATTATATGAAAGTTATGATTCATGATTGTATGTACATATGTAAGGCAAGATGCATCTAATTGAAAACATGAATAAATGCATGGCAAAATGGTTATTTTTGGCACAACTGATGCATTTTATTTTCTCTCTATCGCTATAACCTGCTAGATAGACTCTGAGAGAATTTCCGAATGGCAGTATATATATTGTTACACTTTAATTCTTATGAGTTAAAGTAGTTTTTAACATGGAAAACAAAATAGAGTAGGAAAAGATGGCAACAGAACACTTTTATGAATGCAGGTATACAAAATTAGCTTGTTCAACTTGACTCTTCAATGTGTATTACCACCGTTTCATGGACATCACGTCTTCATAATGATGGTATAAGCAGCACTGAACCCACTTTCTTTATTTCGGTAAGTCAAAAAAACAAAAACAGTTTGCATATTAAATAATTATACATGTAAAGCAAAACGCATCAAATGAAATCACAAAGTAATGTATAGTGAAAAGGTTATTTTGTGCCACAGTGTCTTTTTTTCTATATCTTTAGAAATCTAGATTTTATGACTTTGTCCAAGCAGTATTAGATACATGTACAGCATGTGACTTTAATTCTCTTCAGATTACTGTTTTTGACATGGAAAACAAAGGAGAGTAAGAACAACAATAGAGTACTCGATAATTGGTGTTTGACAAAAATAACTTATTCGACTTAACTTTTCAATTTGAATTACCACCGTTACACAGACATGTCCGTGTAATGGTAGTGTAGAAGTGAATGTTAAATGAAATATAATCATGTCATCGCATGAACTTCTATACAGTGGATGAAACATTTAATGTCAGCATGCAAAAAGGACACTTGTAAAGTACTAAGTGGCCAAAATGAATACACAAAAACTTACCACCTTTAATATTTTTGAAGATGTTCAATGTAACAGTTGTAAGCAAGAAAGTAACATGCACAAACTTTTCTAATCAATTTTCAAGAATAATTTAACAAAACTACAAACTTTTCCTTTGGTTAAAATAACTCTTTGGTAAACTTCTTACTGGCAAATGCAAGAAAGTATTACTCTAAAACTGACTGAGAAATAACATGCAACATTTCTCTCTGCATTCAGGTTACAACTCAGTTTATGAACTTCAAGAAGAGTAGAAGACCCATGACCCAACGACAACTGGTTCAGGTTGGGGGAGGATTCTCTCAATGTCAGAAAATGGATGGAGGTAGAATTGTGCCTCGCCATCGGGCCAGGAGTACAGGTCACCAGATTGTCGCTTCATGTACTGAAGACGCACATTTTCACCATCAACAGAGGCTACCTGTAGTTATTTGAGAAAAAGAATATTTGGAAGTTTGACAATTGTTTAAACAAATCTTTTTAATAAATTCATTAATCTACAAAATTTGCTAGATTGTTTCCATGATATTTTATACTTTATATTAGATCATTTTCACCTTTTTAAAATTTTCACCTTTACATGTCTTGACATTAATGTAAAACTGATCATTTTCTCATAAAAGTAAGGGGGAAAATTACTTGGGCAATGAACAATGCATCTGATCTGCTCTTCCTTGCACCATACACGGGAACCCTCACTGTGACAAAGTCATGCACTGCAGGTCCAGAAGACGTGTTTTCTGAAAGATAAAGAATGATGAACATTGTTTTTTTTTTAGCAAATAGAATTTGTCGTTACATAGTTCATAAATTCAATTTAAAGTTATGTTACTATTATATGTTATTATAGAAGGTTTTAATGAAATTCACATCTGCAATATCATAATTTACCTTCTGATGATACAGCTTCCTACGAGTTCTCCAATGCACTTTTTTGCCCGTCGAGCGAGCTGTGGCAGTCGAACTACTAGCCTCATCATTTGTACTCCCTCTTGACCGCAACTTTATCCGAAGAGGTGGAAGAGGAACCATGCTTACCTGAATTCTGAAAATTGAAAAATAAATTCTTGTGAAACAAACTTGACTGTGTTACATTTTCTTTTGTTCACTTAAAAATCCATATATATATCGCGATAAAAATTGACATTGAAAATAATCATCACACATGCTTTTACTTTCTGATAAAACAAACAGCCCCTAAAAGCAAATAAATATATAAAATAAAATTTAAAAAATAAAAAATAAAAATGAAAAATAAAAAAATTAAAAGTAAGTGCTGAAAAGTTTATCAACATTCAGCACTGGAGGAAAAGTTTTGGGAAAGTTACCAGAACTATACCTTATAATTAATTGGGCTATGGCCATGCATCATCATGCACAAAGTAATATTTTCATCCAAACACAAAGTCCATAACCAGAACGAATGTAGGTACACAACCTGACCATAGTACAGCAGTTTCTGAGGATTCAGTCCGTACAAAATTAACATATTTTTTGGTGTAAAAAAGCACTAAATTACGATTGAAACATGTTAGCTAACATTCAAAACATTTCTGCACGGAATCCTAGTAATAAAAACATTATTTTCTTCGGGGCCTTTTAGCAAATCTGGAACAAAAACGGCGATGTCTCAATTACATTTTTCACTTACACAAAAGGATGTATGTGGGACTGTAGTAAAAGATTCTGGAATATTATCGATCATTTTGTTGAAATTAAAACTGTTTTTCCATGATAATATGGTGCCACATTTCAAAGATAAGGTTAAACTGATTTCATAATACAAGTATCGACATAAATCTCCTTACTTACGTCGCTTTGAAAAGGGAAACTTCTTGGAAATCCAATCCACCGTTACACGGACATCGCAGGAAACTTGGCCATTGCAAGGCTTCAGAACACACAGTATCAGATTTGTTCATGTGCACACGGGTATCGGCTTACATCCCGACCAGCTGATACAGCGATGGTCTCTTGTCCTGTCTCTCCTTTTTACGTACGTGATGAAATGTGATCCACCGTTACAAAATCGGCCTGGACATCGCCCAAAACATCGGCGACGCTCGATTAATTTACAAAACATTGTCATAGGTTTTCAAAGCTAATCTTTTGATGAAAAGTTGCCTACTGCCTGCCCTTTATTTCTGACACATAACTATGGAAAGAATGATTTCTGACTTTTAGTAATTTACCACTTTACCACCGTTACACAAAAAATTGTACGCGGACATCGCATGTAACGGTGGTATGCCGTGGTTTAGGAATGATTTATGACATGAAGTCTCTCTTTCATTTGCTATCCCATTACTGTCTTATTAATGAACAAATGTTGCTTTATCAATTATGACCATCTGATTGAGACTAAGATTATCTTTTAATTAGATATCTTCAACTGAAAATGACGCTTTTGGATGTCCCACTTGGTACCCCTAAAAAGAGTCCGGACATCATCATTTAAAGTCACACCGTCACTTATACTTGTGGTTCAACATTTTTATTTCTGCATCAAGTAATCACATACACAACTGCCTTCTAACAAAACCACATTGCAACATCAAACACCAAACAACATTTTCAGGATAAAGCCAACAATTCATTAGGAACACAAAAAAGTGCTGTTGCCCCAACCCCGTGGAATGACCCATAATTAATTAATGGAGAAAAATTTCAAAATTCTGTGTAGAAGTTTAGTGTACCAAAGTTAGCTCTACCAGATAAAGCAAACCAAATCAAAATCGGTCGAGAAATGAAGGAGAAGAAGCATTTTTTTATATTTTTGGAATAAATTTGCATAAATTACCATAATTAATTAATGGAGAAAAATTTCAAAATTCTGTGTAGAAGTTTAGTGTGCCAAAGTTAGCTCTACCAGATAAAGCAAACCAAATCAAAATCGGTCAAGAAATGAAGGAGAAGAAGCATTTTTTGTGATTTCTAATAAATTAGCATAAATTAGCATATATAATGAATTTCACGATTCTGTGTAGAAGTTTTAAATCCCCCTCCTAGCCCTATCATATGAAACAATCAGAATCAAAATCGGTTGAAAAATAACGAAGAAGAAGCATTTTGAAAACTGTGGACGGACGGACGGACGGACGGACGGACGGACGGAAGGACGGAAGGACGGAAGGACGGAAGGACGGACGGACGACGGACGCCACGCCATGGCATAAGCTCATCGGGCCCTTCGGGCCGGATGAGCTAAAAACGAACTATCGAACGCGTTTGTTTCCATTGTGGTTCGACTGGTCCTGGTCTCGGTCTCAAAATTTTAAAAAGTACTCGGTCTCGGCTTTGAAAAATTTTCTACGGACACAGAAATGACTCAGTGAGCATGGTCATAATTGATGTACAGTTATCCAAGCCTCTACGCTAACTTTTTTTTCTACTGGCCCATTCATGCAAGCAAAATCATAAATGTTGAAATTGTATTGCCCAGACATAACAAAAAAAACATACATGTACTGTACATGTACATCTATGCAAATGTACATTTTGCATTGTACACAGAAAGGACTCTGTGTGCATAGTCACATAGTACGTGTAAAGCCCTCTGCAGACAGAGCCGACTCGACCCGATTTGACTGATTTTCATTCGGATCGGCTCAGTTTTCAGTGCCTCGCGACACACATTTTGCCAGTCGAGAGACAGTCGGATGACAGTTGGGGCCGATTCAACACGATGAATCGGATCCGACCGACCGGGCCCAACTCTATCCTGATTGAAACCAGTCGGATCGGGTCGAGTCGGCTCTGTCTGCAGAGGGCTTTAGGGGCAAAATTAACATTTATTTTCGGGGGCTACTTTTTAAGTCTTTGATAAGTTTGCCTGCATGAAAATTATCACTCTGAAATTTGTTTTGCATTGATCTTTAAATGCAATGTTCACAGGGCTCCTTTAATTGTAAATGATTTTCAGGAGCTCTTTTTGGCATTTGAGGGCTAAATTGCCCTGGCCTGAGCTCCTGTGTATTTTGTTCACTGTCGTGTACAAATATACACTAGCACTTGCCCGCTTGTTCTGGGCAAGTAAAAATTGGTGTCGGGCAAGTAAAATTTCATAAATTGTGTGGTTTGCTTGCCCGATCGGGCAACTAAACAATTGTTCAACTAGAAGAAAACAATGTAATTAGTTTCATACAAGTTTGTAAAGCTCATCTAGAACTCAGGCAAGTAAATTTGATATATTGGGGCAAGTAAAATGTCAACATTTATGATTTTACATGCCCGAAAGGGCCATCTGAAGAGAAAAAAGTTAGTGTGGAGGGCTGACATAATGTATGTTCCAACAGGAATCAAACATACAGTACACTACAGGCCATAGAAAAGCAGTGCTCAAAATTATCAATGGGCCACTGGTTAGGGGCCACTGGTTATAGGGGCCAGCGAAATTTAATTCATGCATGACAAAATTAACTTGCCTGACTGGGCAATCATCACTAATTAATTTTTTTAATAGGTTTTCTTGGGGGGGGGGGGGGGGGGGGGGGGGGTCCTCTAAAATCTTGTTTTGGGCAATCTAAACCTTGTTCACAGGAGCTTTGGGCAACCAAAATCTGGCTTTGGGCCGTTAAACATTTTTGTTTGGGGCCGTTAAAATGTTTGTTTGGGGCCACCAAAATCTTGTTTTGTGCCATCAAGATCTTGATTTGCTGACAACCAAAATCTTGTTTTGGACCAGGGCAGGTCCAAGCTATTTGACTTGTGACGTACGGGACATTCACAGCTTTCAATTGAATATTATTCAAAGGAAGGAGCTATGATCTGGAATCTTTTTGGTGCTTTGGAAAGCTACTTGTAGTCCCTTCCTAAAATGCAAAAAAAAATATTCAAAACGCTCGTTAAAATTTAATTATGCTAATAAATATGCAGCGTGACGTACGGGACCAGAGAAATTATGGTTTTAACAAAAAAAATGTGTATTATGAAAACTCTCTGAATCTACATGGCAGATAACAACTTATTCCTGATATATGCATTTAGTAACTATTAATATACGCACTGCAAAAAAAAAAAAAAAATTATGACCTTTTATCCCATGATAATTAATGAAAGAAAATAGGTATGCGCGTGACGTACGGGACATTTTTCCCTCATGTTTTATTTGTCATTTTCCTGCTTTTATTTTTAAATATTTGGGTCCATTTTGCAATATATTTGTTCTTATTGTATTTATTCAATATTGTGATGATTTAAAACTCAAAAACAGCTTCCACAATACATTATAATAAGACTTTAACAAATTGAAGCTCTGAAATCCGATAATTTGCATTAATTATGCTAATAACTAATTAAGAATTAATATTTTATTTGGCTTCAAAAGATGTGGGATACATCTATCTGATGTAAATTACTTTCAATATTGACAAAAAAAATTTGAATATGAGAAAATTAAACAGAATCATCATAAATTTGGCAACTTACATGAAATCCTACACATGGGACTATTTAGAAGAAAAACTAAAAATATTTTGTGCCTTTTTAGCACTTTCTTGCAGTTTTTGAACCTGTTTGGAAGGTCTCGGTGTACTGAACCAATGTAATACTATATTTCCTTCATTGACATGCAGTTTCCCTACTCAAATTGACTGTCTAGTATTTTAGATAATTATTTAAAGGTAATTATGAGGTATTTCAAATTTCCCCCTCCAGACACATTTTCATCAGTATGTAGTAAGGCTGAGTCATGTCGGTAATTGTCGGAACCGGGTCCTATAAACTTTTACCGGTCGGGAACCGGTATCCCGATAAATTTTTACCGTCGAAACTCGGACCGGTAACATCACGCAATCGTGCAAAAAAAAATAAAATGTTAAAGAAGAAATCAAGATCATCACAATAATGAAGCGGAATTCAAATAAAAACGGGGCAATTGATATCATTTACTTTAAAGAGTGGTTATTTTCGAGAAATTCTTAGTTCGTTACTTCGTTTGACAGTCAGAAATTGAACAGGAAGCGCAACATTGCTAGTCATTTGAACGATATTGTCGGCGGATGTGCACACAATGTTAGTCCGATACTCCAGGGGAGTTGTCTGATGGATCTTTGTATGATCCAGCTGACGAGCCAGTGCATTCAAAAAGTGGCTCAAAATACGTTTTTGGGGTCATTTGCACCATTTAAAAATGTTTTGATATTCTACTTACATGATTTCATGGCGTTTGACAGCCGAACAGAAACAAAAATGCGCCCCAAAACAATGAAAACAACTACTCAAAACATCGATAAAAAACGACTACATCGCTCCCATTCGCTCGTATGATACCCTGTGCATGCTGTGTGCAAGTTACGCCGGGTCTCTTTTTCTTTGGCGAGATTCATCCGCCGGCGCGGCCGGTGGAACTACGTTAATTCATCCGCCCATATGTTATCGTAATACTGCACACG
>JBAMJV010001571.1:147500-276771 GCA_037951105.1 Echinarachnius parma | reverse complement strand
CCACTGATTTTTCTAAGGCGTTCGATAGAGTTGACCATACAATTGTTATTGAGAAACTGATTCAGTTGAACCCTTCCGAACACATCATTCAGTGGATAGCGGATTTCCTCACTGGACGCACCCAGCGCACCCGGTACCGTGGTCATTTGTCCGATGAGATATCATTGACGGCTGGTGTGCCTCAGGGCACAAAACTTGGCCCAATTTTGTTCTTGATACTAGCCAATGATGCCCTCTCTGACTGTGGCCTTAGGTACTGGAAGTACGTGGATGATATGACAATTGTAGAGTCACGTATGCGGGATGCGCCCAGTGAGGTCCAGCCGACCATGGACTCATTAACTCAATGGTGTGATACAAACAATATGAAACTCAATCCTAATAAATGCAATGTAATGCGTGTCGATTTTGGTAAATATGAAAAAATACCGCTCGATGTTAAAATTAATAATTTGACTCTAGCCCAAGTAGATTCAATGAAAGTCCTTGGTATTTTGATTAATGAAAATCTTAAGTGGGAGGGTCAGGTGTATGCTATGATTAGGAAGACTAATAAGCGAATGCATATTCTTCGTTCTTTAATTCCATTTAAATTACCAATGAGAGATTTGATATTGATTTATAAGGGATACGTTCGCCCCCTGGTAGAGTACGGGGTGCCTGTTTGGCACCCTGGTCTAACAAAAATGCAAACAGCCTCTATTGAAAGAGTCCAGAAACGAGCACTAAGGCTGATTTTGGGTCCCCTTTATGGATCATATGATAATGCTTTGGATGTTACGATGGTTGAAACTCTGGAAGATAGGCGGAAGAAAATATGCTTGAAGTTCGGCAAATCCCTCCTTAATTCTAATGATTTCCGGAACTGGCTCCCAGAACAGAGACCAGACACTGGAAGGCAGTTACGTCGTCAAACAAATTTATATTCTATTGGTTGTAGGACAGAAAGGTATAGGTCCAGCCCTATTCCTTACATTGTGAGATGCTTGAATAAAAATACTAATTAGATACCTTAAAATCCCCATGTATATTGATGCATGTAATACATTAGACACGTAAGTTTTGTACTATTATAATATACTGATTTGATTTGATTTGATTATTGTGTTATAATTGTTCACGCACATAATTCCGATCTGTATTATTATGATTATGATGCTTCCTATCTTTATTATGATGCTTCCTTTGTGTGAGGCATTTGTGTATAATAACGGGCAATTATACTTTGATGGTAAAAATGCATTTATTCACCCTTACGAATTGTATTGGATAATTGATTTGTACAAACTAGTTATTACAGCGAGATACAGTACCTTATAATTGTACATTTAATACTTTTGACTTTAAAAGTAAGTGTTGATTATTATAAGCTATTGAACCAAACCAAAACACTCTTATTGAAATGCATTTGAATTCGCATTTTTGTGTACGAGTCTCAATTTACGGGTGATATCATTATATCCATAATCCATGTAATTGAATAGAGTTAGTTAAGCCATTGAATGCAATACATTATAATTCATATATCATATCATTCTATTCGGATAATTAATTATTACTAATTTTCAAGAATTGCTGCTAGTTTATGTAGTTTTTGTATAAATCTTTAACTTGCTTAGTAAGTGTTATAAATATTAATTTATAAGTATTTTAAATTTGATAAATTTTACTTTTAAATATTAAATTTGCATTAGAAAATCGAATTAATACACGATGCCTTAATATTATATTATGGGCTTTTGTTATTACTCATTTCATGTATCAATATATAAAACAACATTATTACTCACTGTCGTTGGTTAGTAATTACGGCTAATTCGTTATTCTATTAATTTGTGATTGAGCTATATTATGTAATTTTCGTAAATTTTTAACTAGCCCAGTAAATGTTACAGCAGTCATAATGGTTTTAATGTTATCTTAAAATATAAAATTTGCATTAGGAAATATAAATTGATACATGATGCCTATTGATTTTTCTAATCACTTAATTATTGATTAATCGATATACAAAATAATAATATAAGTTACTGTCTTTCGTTAGTATTCATGCCTAATTTGTGATACTATTCAGGTATATTATGATTTATTTCTCTAATTATTGTATATAATATATTAAGGTTTCTTTATACCTCGTGAGTTCATTAATGTTATTTCCATGTTTGTAAATATTGTTGCAAATGACACTGCAATTCAGCTTGTAGCTGTGAATGTGACATTTTGTTGAATAAAATACCATTATTATAGTAACTTTGTTGACATGTGCAAAAAGTGATGAATGGTTGATGCAATGTATACTCCGCAAAAAAAGAAACTGGACACTTGTATAAGACCAAATATTTCATATTCATTTACGATAAAATATATGATACTGTATATCAAATTAAAGATTAAACGACCCTCTTCAATGTTGGCATAAAATCCAAATGAAATCATTCATGCATGACTTGTCACGGTCAATTGACCACAGCAAGGTCTGTTTTCAAAAATAGCAGAAATGGAACATCCACTCAACCATATAAATGTTGATCAGCATAATCTAAAACGCTATATTCATGATATGGCATAATTTTTCAATACAAATGTGACCTTTTCTATCTTCATCTCAATAAAAAGTATAAATGAAGACAAATTGTGAACGTTATAGGTTTTATTTTCATCCAAAAGTAACAAAATAGGGAATTCCATGGCAAAGGTTTATTAGTCGAAACCACAGTTTGTGCCCTTATTTCAGCATGAAAAATGGTATAAATTCATCTCAAGAATTCTACCGTAGTCCACAGATCTTCAAGAACTGATGTCACCATTGGTCAAACAGTTGGGCAGTCTTTAACATGACATTTCTCAAGGTAACTATAGTTAAAATTCCAGGGGACACACTTAAAAAGACAAGCTTCATGCCTCTAATACAGACCAGTATGATGATGCTCTCATAACCTGGCCATGTTTTATTGACAAAATTGTATTTTCAGAGATTGTTCATAACAATAAAGTTAAATAATGTCATAATTTACTTGCCCCGCACATCTTGTTTTAAGTGAAACGCTTACTATCATCCTGATAATTTCAGTCGAATGGTGTGGTCCTCCATTGTTTTTGCTATTTTTGAAAACAGACCTTGCTATTGTTAATTGACCATGGCATTTCATGCATGAACGATTACACCTTTAATTTATATCCTGCATGCAGAGGACTAAATTCCCTTTAATTTGATATATGATAATCTACACTTTATCGTACATTAATATGAAATATTTCAACTTTTACAAGTGTCCAGTTTCTTTTTTTGCGGAGTATATATTGTTGTTATCTCATATGTCCACAGGGTATTGTGTGAAAATTTCAAGTCAAATGGACATTGTATGGCCAAGTAATGAGCGAAAATGCAAAGTAATATTCAGTAACTCACTGCACTCACTTTGTACACAGAAGAAAAACTCGCCCGGAGTTTTTCTTATCTGAATACTTCAATCATACATATCTTTGTAACGAAAGGGAAATTTGAAAAACCGAAACCTGTCCCATGATTTTATTGTTATAACGAATACAACAAGGTATAAGGGAACCGCTAGAATTAGAATTTTATTTTGAGGATTTGGACAATGTTACTAAGTCCCTTTAATTCGTCGGTGATATCACGTACCGGCGAATGTTTGATTCTGCGCGCTAACGAGATTTCGAGAAAAACGCGTTTAAAGTTTCCCAACTTCCTCTATCATAAAATAAACAGTTTTAAACAATCAAATTGCAATCAAAGTTCGAAGGTGACGAGAGAGGAATATTCTCTTCAATATGACCCTGAAAATAACCTACCTTAGGCTCTCGATTCTGTGTAATATCACTGCATAGATCGTTCGTCGGTACGTAGAGGCACTCGCATTGAGCAGTTTGAATCCAGGACTCTACGTACCGACGAACGATCTATGCAGTGATATTACACAGAATCGAGAGCCTAAGGTAGGTTATTTTCAGGGTCATATAAAAAGAGAATATTCTTCTCTTGTCACCTTCGAACTTTTATTGCAATTTGATTGTTTAAAACTGTTTATTTTATGATAGAAGAAGTTGGGAAACTTTAAACAGGTTTTTCTCGAAATCTCGTTAGCGCGCAGAATCAAACATTCGCCGGTACGTGATATCACCGACGAATTGTCACAAAAAGTAGAAATCTTAAATCAGGATTGGGTCCTTAGGGTCACAACACTTCCAAAACAGGATTTGAATTGGGGTACCGTAAGTTTCATCCTTCAAGATAAAGTTTACATTGTAATTGTCAAAGTGTTTGGTTTTGTATACATGCGATACATTATATGTCAGCATTATTCGTTATTATTGAATCTTTTTTATTTTATTAACATTTAGAGTAACCATGGCGATGACGGCTAGGGAGGAGCAGGACAAATTCTGGGACACAAATAAGCGCTTGAACCGACCCATGTCTCCCCATCTCACCATCTACAGGTAATTCATGTTAAAGGGAAATGATAAAGTGACAACTGTATACAGTGGGTGGATCCTTTTAAACTAGTGCCATAGCTTTGTATTTCTCTGCAGGGGATCACTTTTGGCGGTCGCTTGGTTGGCTGCTATAGACGGGTGACCTCTGCAGACAATCATGTTCCATAACATTGTGTTGCTCTGTAGAGGGTCACTTTAGGCGGTCAAGGAAACATCTATAGACATGTTCCTTAAGCTTTCATTCCTAGCAGGGGATTAATTGGGTGGTCACTACAGGTTGGTTGACTGCTGTAGAATGGTGGCCACCCAGACAGGTTAAACTGTACCTATCTGGTAATGATTTATGAAGATAGTTTTGACATTTTGAGGACAATTTGATTTTGATGCAACATCTATATCCATAGAGCCTAAAAACACCCAGAGAAAAAACAAGGGCTTGACTGGACCCATTGTATTCATAATGTGTAATTTCAGTTGTCTAGATTCTAATGAGTTTTGTGTAGAGTATTCTGATTGTATGATGTTAACCTTGACTAATACACCCCTTCAGAAAACATTTGCGAGCTATTCCATAGTTGGAGAATGAATAGTACGAAAATAAAATTATTTATGATTTATTCTTTGTTTCTTGATCCATCTTGATGCAGCCCACAAGTCACATCCATGCTGTCCATCACACACAGAGGCACCGGCATCTTCCTCACAGCAGGTACGTTAAAGGGGACCACCACGCTAAGAATAACACTGGCTTATATGTGATGACACACGCGGTACCCCGGGATACCGTTGTACCCCGGGGTACCGCGTTGTGTAGCGCCATCTTGTGTCCACTCGAAGCACAACCGTATTGCGTTGTGTATGCAGTGCAGCGCGCGATTGTATGCACGCTATACCCTGGTACAGCCCTAAAAAATAAATAAATAATTAAACAAAATGGCGGATATTCGTTTGGTACCCCAGGGTACCATTTATGTCATCATGTTTTAGTGCCATTTCTTCATATTAAATGTGATATAAAATATTAAACACTCTTCAAAGGGTTGTGTAATTCATAACCAGTACAATTGAACTCAGACACTTACGGAACTAACAGGGCCTCTTGGTTCCGTATGCGCCAAAAGACCTTGTTATTAAGTAGTTTCACTCTCCAACCAAACGACTACGCAGGGCTCAACACTCGCACTTGCCCGGGGCCAGTGAAATTACACTTCGGGCCAGCAAAAATGTATAAAAGTCATATTTTGGTGGCCCGATCGGGCAAGCAGATTTTCAACCCGACATTTACCAAATAAGAAAAATCTTGCTTTCTTCCATGTCATGCTTCATCTATAATCACAGGTTTAATCAGGAAAGAGTGATATTTAGAATAACTGTAGAAAACTCATGAAATAAACTTTTGGGACCAGAACATTTTTTGGGGGTCCACCAGAAAATGGGAAGAAATTATTTCACTGGCCCAACCGGGCCACTGACAAATACGTCGCTGGGCAATTAAAAGGACAAATTGACGGTATCGATAGCAAAAAGCGATACTTACTTTTTTGGAAGAAACAACATTTTGACATTTTGGGCAATAATATTTTTAAAATGCCAAATCCAGTAATCTTGTTTAGTGAAACAGTTATGTAGGCTATAAAGCAATCAAGTCGTTTAATTTGGCCTACGCTCAGTTCTTTTTAACGGAGTTATTTACGCATTTCTGAATTTGCCCTTTTTACATGCACGATATCGCGTCGATATTGGGCATGAAAAAGGACAAAATGCGTATTGCCCTTTTACGCGCATTGATAATGCACAGGCAATGCGCGCAACTTGGCGCAATAATGGGCAGCTAAAAGGGCAAATCCCTTTTTGTCCTTCGTATTGCCCATATGATATATAGTTTTGATTTTCTCAAAAAGTTGGGCACATATGGGAATTCTAAATATATCATCGGATAGGTTTTAAAGAACTCTATCTGAAAATAAAATAAAAACAAAATCGATATTCGACGATAATATCGGCCATTTTGCCCTTTTTATTGCCCAGCGACGAATAAGGTAAGTGTGGAGCCCTGCACTACGCATACTGTCAGGCAGTGGCGTAGCATGCTTGGACTGATTAGAGGGGCATACCTTACATATTTTATTATTTTTTTTGTTATGTCCCCTTATGTTTCTTATGTTTTATTGTTTTTTTCTTCATATTATGATGGGGGGGGGGGGGGGGGGCCTGTTGCCCCCCATACAATACAATACAATACAATACTATTTCTTATATAGCGCTAAATACAAACATGTTTCATAGCGCTTTACATTTAGGGAATTAAATACATTATAATACATTAAATACATGAAATACAACTGAATACATAACACAAAAATAAACATGCAAATATGCATAAAAGATTGCTGCATATTTACTTATCAAACAAGTGGGTCTTAAGTAGTTTTTTGAAGGAATCTAATGAGGGTGCTAGTCGGATAGAGAGAGGGAGATCATTCCACATACGTGGAGCATACATAAAAAATGAGTTGTCGCCGGATTTAGAATGGGATCTAGGAATTTGGAGCATTGTAATGTCGGAGTTTGAGCGAAGACCAGGTCTAGAATTACGAAATGATAGGAGAGAGCGAAGATAGCTAGGGGTGTTATTTTGAAGGCATTTATATACGATGGTTACAATTTTGAACAATACACCCCATGTTACCCCCCCCCCCCCCCCCCCCCCCCCCCCCTCCCGAGATGAAGGGCAGCATCTTTTGTGCTTTAAGTTTAATAATTTATTGCATTATTTCCTTGCAGGTGTATATGCACTTGGGATAAGCATGAGCGTTCTGCCTGGTGACTACGCAACCTACCTTGAGCTCGTCCACTCTCTCTCCTTCGGTCCGTCTCTCATCTTTCTCACCAAACTTGGCATTGCTTGGCCGCTAGCCTTCCACGCAATGAATGGCCTCAGGCATCTGGTAAGAATACAGTTTTTACAGTGAAACCTCATTACAACAAACACCTTGGCCCTTGTTATGCATTGTTGTATCAGGGCTTAACAAGTAATAACAATACATTTGTATATATAGAACCTGGAGATCTGGTATTAAAGGGATAGTTGAGTTTTGGTAAAGAGAGTACAGTTTTGGTAAAACTGAATTTTAGTAACCAAAACCTGCACCATACATTACAAACTAATAGTTATAACTCCACCATGCTCAAAAGGAATAAAACATTACAAACGACTAAGTTAAAAGCCTGTTATCATTCAATAAGAGACGTTAAAACTAAAGAGGGTGCTCTCTAAAAAAATAATTGGTTTCAACAATTAAAAAAAAAAATTTGTGCATGAGATGTTTTGTTGAAATAACTATGATTAGATAGAGAGATAATCAGCAACTATTTCATTCTAAACCGATTTTTATCAAATAAAGTTTATTCTGTCATAAAATTGTATGTTCTTTCGAATTTGACACTCAGTTTTTCATTATCTCACAAAAAAATATTTTGTGTAGCGCTCTCTATACCAAAACTCAACTATCCATTTAAAGTTGAATGTTTTTATCAACTTCAGTTTATGTGTTAAGTTTATGTACAACCTGAAATAAATGAGCCTGTTGTTCTAAGGGAAGGGGGTATTTGTTTGGCAATTCCTGGCCGCTACCCTACCACGCAGTGAATGGTGTCGGGCATCTGGTAAGAATATACTGTTATGAATTCAGTTCAATTCAATTCAATAAAAATGTACTGCTATCCAATCCTCACAATAGGATTATGAAAAAATACAAATGTATGTTTAAAGAAAAGGGAAATTAAACATGAGTTATTATCATTACAGCGAATGTTACTCTGTTACTCGGCAAATCAAATATTATAAATGGTCTAGTTTGCTTGCCCGATCAGGCAACTTAAATTTCTCTTCAACTACGAGAATAGAATGTAGTTCCTTGCATGAAAATCTCCTCTAGAAGTAAGCGGGCAAGTAAATTGTCTGTTTGGGCAAGTAATATTTGTACATTTATGATTTTACTTGCTTGAACGGGACAGTAGAGAAAAAAGTTACAGTAGTGTGGAGGCGTAACATTATCGAGATTGTTTTGTAATTTTTACCAGGTCAGTACAGTCACAGCTTGCACTGATTGTCTGGGACAGCAATGAGGCATGTGACCCGGGCTGGTTTGCTACAGGAGGGGATACTTCTTGCTCGGTCTCTCCATAATATCTGCTCATTTCAGTTTACTCTCGTACATTGTATATCAGTAGGTAGAGAATGAAATTAAAGGAGCTCTTCAATTTAAAATAAATCGTCATGTATTTAATTCTCATTTATTTCCTTCTCATATCCCTTTTTTCCCTTCAGTTTTGGGACATGGGATATGGATACAATATCAAGACGCTGTATAGGACGGGATACTTTGTACTTGGTCTCTCCATGGTATCGGCTCTTGGCATCGCAGCTTTGTAGATGGTGAAGGAAATTGAAATAATTTACAACTAGAAAATATAAATATACGGTACAGCCAAACCTGTGAATAGTGACCAGAAAAGGGGCCACTGTAGACAGGTTACCTCTATTATATACACAGGTCCCATATAGAGTACAGTCAACCTGTGTATAGTGTGCACACAAGGGAAAGAAAAAAGTGGCCACTGTAGACAGGTGACCTATATCCAGACAGTTTACATAACATTGATTTCTCTGGAAGGTGACCACGGTAAATTGCCACTTGGTCTACAACCATTTGGTCTATTCCCATTTGGTCTACTAGAAAATTATGAATCTGGCGGCTTAATTATGATTATGATTATGATTTATGATTAGGGTTAGGGTTGTGGATTAGGGTTAGGGTTAGGGTTAGGGTAAGGGTTAGGGTTAGGGTTAAGGTTTTGGAGGCATCTGGTAGTAGACCAAATGGGAAGTAGACCAACTGAGATTAGACCAAGTGAACATAAACCGTGCCCACTATAGGCAGGTTGTCTGCTGTAGACAGGTGGCCACTGAGACAAGTTTGACTGTGCTTGTATATTAGGCAGTGCTGCTGTCAGAGTTTAAATAAAAAATGCTTTCTAATATAAAATGTTTTGCTTTCTGATGGCAAATCCACAAAATATTGAATGTTGTTACAAAGTTGTAAAAGATTGTGGACAGCTTTTTGATGAATAATGTGTGTGTGTGGTCTCTTCGCCATATCAGCCGTACATTGCACCCATGAAGATCAGATGGCAATATTTAATGAATATACTTAACAATGATGTTTATTTGCTATAATTTGTGTTGTGTACAGAACAGTGACAAAAATATAGAAAAATATGGGGGGTCTCAGGGTGATTTTAGCCCTGATGTGCCAAAAGAGCTCCTAGAGAATATAAAAGGGGCCCCACAATTTGTCAGAGTTCTATGTAGTAATGCTCTCAATGAGCTAATTTTATGAGGGCAAACTTCAATAGTTGCCCTTGAAGAAAGAGTTTTAGTTTGTTCCCTGCTTTAGAAAATGAGTGCAAATGTTAAATGTTATGACAATTGAAAATATTTTGTGCTGTATGTTTTGCAAGGTCTGGGTGCATGAAAGACATACATTTACCAGATCAGATGAGATATACAAGAGAATGAAATACAATGTAAATTGTAAAGATAAATTTAAAGTGGGCAGTGATGTACACAGATTGTAATCATATAAAGTGACGATGTTGATCTGAGCAGCATATTAATGCAGTTATGTGAAAATTTCTTTAAAAGGTTTGCATAAAACGAGTCTATCCACATATTTATCTGTTATAGAAGTCTTAATTAGACTGCAGTTAATAGGCATGAATCGTTTAAGCAATAGTATGTGGGTACTTACTTTGGACAAAACAATTTATTATAACTTTTGAATCAAAACTTAAAATGTGAGAAAACAAAATAATGTGTGGCTTAAGTTTAGATCATCAATATCGATGTGTTGAATATATGAGAGGAGCAGTGTAAATTTGACATCTTTGTTTTACGGTGTAAAGATAATTATGTGTATTCATAAAGATCCACCGTGCATTGTTTGGATAACATTATTACATCTTGTCATAAGCAAATAATATGTACACTGTAGGATAAATGGAGAGGTCAGTTTTGTCCTGTGCATGTGTACTTCAAATCCCATATTCATCTGCATGTATGTATTTAATGGTTTTAAAGTTTGAGAACATTTCTATGCATGAATTTTGACCATGCATTAAATATTCTGGCACCATAGCGGTACAGATATTATAATAGAAAGTGTTGTGTATTTTAGAGTGATTTTTTTTTCTTATCCAGTGGAAACTCTTTATGAGGACAGTGGGGCCATAACAATGACCATGTTTAAAGGGATCTACGTAGTAGCTTTGTTGACATGAGCAAAAAGTGATGAATGGTTGATACAATGTGTATTGCTGTGATCTGATATGCCCACTGAGTAATGTGTGAAAAATTCACTTTAAATGGATGTTTTATGGCCGAGTAATGAGCCAAAATGCAAAGTGATATTCACTTACTTATTGCACTGACTTTGTACATGGTTATGACTATCCAGTGGATAGTTACAAATCTGCACTTTAGTCGTAAAAATCTTTTTAACAAAAAGGAAATTCGAAAAAATGAAACCTGATAATTTACGAAAGGTAGGAGAGAACTGCCAGAGTTCCAAGTAAGTTTGAGGATTCTGAGAAATGAATAAATACTGGATCCAGTTCAGTTATGTAAAAAGGTATTTGTTTATATCAAAGCTCTTCATAACAAGTTTCCAATGTATTGAAATGAAATGCACGAGTGTGACGGAGTGATTCATGCTTGTGTAATTAAAGGAGAAGTTTCCCCACCTACTATTTACTTTTGATTATGATTAACACATTATAACAGGAGCTATATTTGTTGGCTCACATCTCGCCATTTGTTTGTGCACAAACCCTGCGGATTGAAAAAGCAAATATAAAGAGGTGGAGCTTATTTGTACGGAATTGATGTAACATATTTTCTACCGCAAACAATTAAACATCCAGGTTTAAAACAATATGTGACCGGCTATAGCAAAACCCTGCACTTGTCGTGAATTCATGTTTTGAGAAATGGGCATTTTAAGTTCACATAATGTGTGTAAAAGACTTATGGTTGTAAAATTGAAATAATCATATCTTCTCCAATTATTGACCAATTTGTGAGAACAAAGCATCAAATGAAAGCTTGTGACTAGGCCTTTCTCATGGTATGAAAATCAACATTTAGATTTGTACCGACAAGTACAGGGTTTTGCTACAGCTGGTCACATACAGGTACAAGGCCATGAAAAATAAATTGTTGGATTGGCGTAACCCGCCCGACCCTAAAAATACCGCCGACACTAAAGGTTTTTTTCTTCTTTTTTTTTCTTCTTTTTTCCAATTGCGATATGTGTTATGTGTGTGTTATATGTGTGTTTTTGTGTATTTGTGCGAATCCTGCACAAAAAATTAGCCCATATACTGCCAGTGACTTTGATTGATGCTCCTCCCTTGCTCAGAGGGCAAATGTTGCATGAAATTTTGCATGAAATTCTGTTTTAATGTGTACAGACCATAATCATCTAGTAAATAGGCTGAAATTGGGACACCTTTCCTGTTTCGTACATACAATGCAATTACACCCACACAAAGACATACATGTAGACACACGACAACCAAAAATAATACAAGCAAACATCGTACGCAAATTTACGCATGCCAGCACACACACACACATCACTCAACAACCATAAAAAACACCCACTAACAAACATAACATACTCACACATGTAGGCATGCGAGCACACACACACACACACACACACATCACTAACATACATAAAACACACACACATGTATGCATGCACGCACACAACACTCACACACTGACATAATATAAAACACACACTGGATTGTAAGAAGTACAATTGATCTTATTTAAAAAAAAAAGATACTCTACTCAAATGTTTGCAATTTCAAAGTTATACTTTGTATTGTAAAAGTATTTGATTTTTACCACCAATTGTAAAAATAATGAAATCATAAATAATATACATCTTCCACATGTAACATACAAAATATCATGAAAATTTAGAAGAGACAACAACAATTTGCCCTTTCCCCCTCAATAATACCAATGAAACAAATTTTACAATGCAATAATATAAGACAAACAATTCTGTGTCGAAACTATTCCATCACAATCTAGTCTGAACCCAGAAATGTTTCTTTAAAATGAAGAAAACACATCACTTTCGTTTAAGAAACTTGTTAAGATTCACAAATGGTGCATTACACCATTTGATAAGTAGATCCACATGGGATAAGAACATCCCCATTCATTATTATTGAACAGTCAAACCTGTCTTTGTGGCCATCTGTCAATAGCCGCCAGCCAACCTGCCTATAGCGGCCATCGAAAGTTATCCCGACAGAGAAAAGCAATGATATGATAACTGTCTAAAGTGGTCACTTTTCTTGTTTCCCTTAATTAGTCACTTTGCACAGGTTTGACTGCAAAGTGTCGTGCAAAGCACTCGAGGGCTTAACAAATATTTTGTTAGAGTCACTTTTAATTCAAGTAAACCAAGCAAAACAAATACATTTACACAAATATTCATGATCAATATTTCATACTTCAAATTTTATATCAAATTATTTCAGTGCATACATCATTCAAATATTTACATTTCCCAAACTCTTACTTAAATAGTCAAGGTGATAAACATGGATGGAATAATTCAAGAAAACATTTGTCAAATTGACACAAGTAATATTTGTAATAATAACTAGATATGTCCAGGGCTCCCCCTTAACCCTATCTTAACTGGGGGGGGGGGTCAATTTGACCCCCCCCCTCGACTTTTTGCGCGATAATTCCGCAACGCGCGCAGATATTGCCGCGTGACTTCATGAGTTTTGTCATTGAAGTCTTGCGCAACTTTTGAGACCAAATTTGCGACGATCGGGTATACCGTTCTAAAGTCACGTGACCTTTTGTAAGTGAGCGTCTGCCCAAAAATCGCTAAATTTTGTGATTTGTGTACAAATCCTATGGAAATTGTTGTTATCTCATATGTCCACAGGGTATTGTGTGAAAATTTCAAGTCAAATGTACATTGTATGGCCAAGTAATGAGCGAAAATGCAAAGTGATATTCAGTAACTCACTGCACTCACTTTGTACACGGAAGAAAAACTCGCCCAGAGTTTTTCTTATCTGAATACTTCAATCATACATATCTTTGTAACGAAAGGGAAATTTGAAAAACCGAAACCGGTCCCATGATTTTATTGTTAATACGAATACAACAAGGTATAAGGGAACCGCTAGAATAAAAAAAATTATTTTTGAGGATTTGGACAATGTTACTAAGTCCCTTTAACAGTGGACCGGGTGCCAAAGGCCACCTGAAATTTCATTTGGCCACTAGAAATGGACTAGAAACTCTGTATTGGCCACCAACAAATTGGGATCTACAACAGAAAAAACTAGATGGATCTTCGACTGCGCGCAGTCGAAAATTATGCCTCCCTTATGACGCGATTTTAATATCAAGCCCAAATTAACATGCACTGAATGAATTTTTAAATATATTTTTCATATATTTTGAGTCCTGTGACCTTGACCATATGACCCCAAACTTTGATTGCTACATTGGCTTCCTAAGAAACATTCAGGTACCAAGTCTGATAGAAATCTGACATTCAGTTCTTGAAATTTTTCCATTACAAGCCATTTTTGCATATATATTGAGTCCTGTGACCTTGACCTTTGACCTCATGACCCTCAAATCTACTCCGATCATTGCCATCCCGATATGTACACTCATACCAAGTTTGAAATTAATCCATCAACTGGTTTGTGAGAACAATGCATTATTACACATATATTGAGTCCTGTGACCTTGACCTTTAACCTCATGACCCCAAAATCTAATCAGATCATTGGCACCCCAAGATACGTACATGAACCAAGTTTGGTGAGAATCCGTCAATCGGTTCTTGAGATAACGCGATCACAAGCTATTTTTGCATATATAATGAGGCATGTGACCTTTGACCTTTGACCTCATGACCCCAAAATCTAATCAGATCATTGGCACCTTAAGTTACATACGTAAACTAAGTTTGGTGAGAATCCGACAATCGGTTCTTGAGATCACGATCTTGATCGCGATCACGAGAACGGGACGTACGTACGGACGGACGTACGTACGTATGGACAGACGGACGGACGGATGGACAACCCGAAAACATAATGCCTCCGGCTACTTCGTTGCGGAGGCATAAAAACTAAAGGTTGTCCAGATGTCTGTGGTTAATACCCCCACATCAATGATTTCCATGCTGAGTAGTATTCCATAACACTTCTCTCCACAATTGTTGGGCAACCACATACAATGTACACAAGGCTAATTTTCATCGGCCCATTAGGGGAGTGCTGCATAAAGAGTTGCGATTAATCGCAAAGTTGCGATTGATCGCAAGTCATAAAATATGCGCATTAAGGCAAATTTGTTGACTTGCGATTAATCGCAACTCTTTATGCAACACCCCACAGGTCCCCAAACACCTGGGTGGGGAGCAGCAATGTGGATTTTAACTGTATCATAACACCGCTACCCTTCCATAATTTGTTTAATTTTTTTTAGTAGCCTCACACCTTTGCTAGCCAGGGGAAATTATAATTTGATCTACACCCACTATTGCTCAAATATAGAGCCCATCATATTAGCCCTGCTAGCTCTATAATTCCATGCCTATTCAATGGTAGACTGTCCCATTTAGAGAGCAACAAAAAGATCATAGTTCCCAACTAGGTTTAGCTGGGTTAGACTTCTAAAGTCTTGCACTTTCTGATGGTCTACTTGCTGCGCTCTGTATCTTTCACACCAGCGGGTCAGTATGTTGTAAAGCTAAAATCATCCAGAAGTTCTTCAGATGGTATACATTCTGCGCTCTGTATCCATTCACTTCAGGTGGTCACGATGTTGCAAAGCTCAATATATTGCACTTCTGATGGTCTTAATGCTGCTCTTCTGAAGTCCTACATTCTGCGCTCTGTATCTTACACCTCAGATGGCCTACATGCTGCGCTCTGTATCCTTTCACTTCAGGTGGTCACGATGTTGCAAAGCTCAATATATTGCACTTCTGATGGTCTTAATGCTGCTCTTCTGAAGTCCTACATTCTGCGCTCTGTATCTTACACCTCAGATGACCTACATGCTGCGCTCTGTATCTTTCACTTCACATAGTCAGTATGCTGACAATCATACATTGAGCTCAGTATCTTGTATTTTTTATTGGCTTTGCGTGGATGGGCTCTGTCCAGTGGAGGGAGAACATGAAGACCAGTGAGAGGAAGGCGAACAAGCCAAATAGAGTCAGCATCAGCACACGGGGGATGAACGTCTGGTCTGTTATCTGAAATCATACAAGAGAGAAAGAATGAAAACAATGATAATACAAGCAGTCATGACATTATTGTTTGAACTCGTGTCCTATTTGGGCAAACTCGTGTTACATTCAGGCACAATTATATCATATTTGGGTAAAATCATGTAATTTTTGGACCAAACTATCAAAACTACATCATTTTAGGAGCATCAAAGTGGCAAAGGCTTTTTTTGCTTTTTTTTTGTTGCTTGACCAGTCAAAAGGAGGATAATTATTCGAAAAGACCTTGGCCACTCTGAGAAAAAATGTGCCCCTATGCCACATCTATTTCGTAAATGGTCATACGATGGTATGACCATTTACATGCCTGACGTGCAATATCATCAGAGCAAATGGTGTATACTTAATGCATGGGTGACGGCCTTTTGTCTACCGGCACCGATGCATTGTCAATGCAACGCAGAGCACACAGTACAGTATTGTACCGTAAACCGGAGTGGCTTTTGCCGCCAGGGTGACTTTCCACTTTTTGAGACTAATGTTTTTCATCAATAGAACAAATTTCTCATTGTTTCAAATTTATTCTTATAGGGTAATGTATAGAATCAGAAAATAGTTCTATAAAGAGTGACACTTGATGAAAATACATCCTTCTCAAAAAGTGGCAAAAGTCACCTCGGCAGCCAAAGTCACCCCGGTTTACAGTAATGACTAATGTCTGTATGTGTGCCCTACATTCATGTACACACTTCTGATTTACCTTCTCGTCTGTGGCCGGGCTCAAGTCCCCTTCCTTTGGAATGAAGACCAGGATTAGGGTCACTATGGTAGTCAGCAAAACAATTCCAACCCCAGCTCCTCTGAAAATAGGACGGAAGAAGAAATTACCAGTTTTAAACACCAATTAATGCAATTTTTGTCTGAAAATAAGATGGAAGAATAAATGACAAGTTTTAAACTCCAATAAATGTCATTATCGTCATTTTAAAGTAAACTACAACCATCAATACTCTTAAAGGGCAATGAAACCCAAGCAATATGTTGCTTCTATAGTCTTGAGGAGATTAAGAGGAATAATCTCTGAAAGTTAGAGCATAATCGGGCAAGAAACAAGAAAACTACGGCTCTTTGAAGATGTCCATTTATTCCTATGGGGAACTCAAATTGGCAACGCACTCTGATAAGTGTGTGGACAACTCCCCATATGTTTTGTACACAAAAGTTCCCATTTTTACAATTTTCTTCATAGTCACATTTTTTCATTCCCCCAACTCATGATATGTTATGTATAAAAGCATTCTACAAAACATATGTTGAACTCGAACGAAGGGTAAACATAAATTTTGAGAAAATTGAACAAAATTGAAATTTTGTGTACAAAATGTATGGGGAGTTGTCCACAACTTTGCCAGAGTGCGTTGCCAATTTGAGTCACTCGAAGAAATACATGGCTCTTTTCAAAGAGCCATAGTTTTCTTATTTCTTGACTGATTGTGCTCAAATTTTCAGGGACTATTCATTATATTTAGTGTCTTATAGTGCATGCAACAATTCGTCTGGATTTCATTGTCCTTTAATATTGCCTTTCAAATGATACCTCACTCACTGGCATATATAATTTGTGAAGATCACACATTTTCTTACTATTTTTATTGTGTTGTTGAGCAGGTTCAAATTGGTCAAAATGCTTTTATCACTGTTTGCATCATTAACCCATTCAAGACTAAACATGCAGTCTCCATAGACTCTAGCCAGAGTATTTTCGTTCCAGTCCTGTACGGGTTAAACGAAACCACAAGGGAGAAAGGGATGCAAAATCTTACTTGAGGTTGTCGGCTCGTGAGAAGACCGCACACAGCAGGATGGCAAGAGACCACAGGATGATGAGGATGAATAACCCGACACCAATACCAAACACAAGGGCCATGGTTTCATCTATCCGCCCGATCAACAAGTTTCAAGCCTGCATCAAAGGTAGAAGAAAAAAAATCTCTTTAATTTAGGATTAGAAAGAAATCTTTGTACTGCTTTGTATGTAGCCATGTTGCAGAAAGTGTGACGATCGCTTGTCATGCTTGTATTAAGTTGCAATTGCAAGTCAGAAATATTGAGCTGAACCAATCAGATTTTCCCATTTAATCACAATATGATCAAACTTGCAATTCTGTATATTATGATCAGGCTATCAAATGTGACCTCACACCACAAAACGACCAATAAGTCGGGAAAAAATTATTGTGCTAATTTTTACATGACAGTAAAGTAGAAGTCAATACCTTTAAAATAGTATAATTTGTCATATTTGGACTAAGCGAACCCTCTCAAAATGAGTAGCCAAGATTTGGAACATGGCTGAATCAGTTTTAAAGTTAGGGAGAAAACAGGTCATTTCAAAGATCGGCGTCCATTCAAGCACTGTAATCTGATCATATTTATTTGATTGAAAATCATATTTAAACATGATTTCTGACGCTCAAAATTTCACAAAAGGTAGATTATGATACCCTCATTCAGGAAATACCAAAATCCTGAATTTCATATTTTAAACAAACTTTGGCTTATATCAGCTAATAACAGACAAACTACCACAGCGACATAACGGTCGTTTTGTGGTGCAAGATCACAAATATGGCCCGTGCCATAGTATGGCCCCCCTGTTTACCAGCTGATTAAGCGCATTAACAAAGATAATTTTGCGCAGTGTTTCATTTCGTTATCCTTCTCTTTTGTTGTTGAGCGCACTAAGAGTCATTGCGCAAGCAAAAACCATCTTTTGCATGCTCACCGTTACGGGACAATTACGATCGCAGTCGGCAGATAAGGAATTAGGGTATTATTTTCATCTGAAGTTCATTCTTGACAAATTTTGTGAATTTTAATGATAGTTTTTCAGATATATCGGTTGGTAAGACTAAGGGGGGCCATATTTGGTCAACGCATCATACATGTAAAGTGTAACTTTACTATCGATTGCAACTATTTCTGGAACGGGGCCCATAAAAGCATAATTTGCAATATATCGCAAATGATCGATGATGGTGCATTCTGTTAAACCAGGCAATATGTTAATCATTGTTCAAAGTCATTATGACGGCTAGGGCATTCTATTACCTTGATCATGATTTCAATTGTACACTGCCCTACCAGCTGTCCTCGCCCATACTGTTTCTGCATATTATATCTACGTACAGAATCGAATTGCGCGAGTGCATATTTTTTTCGAGCGGCATGGCATGCAGTGCATTGATTGCGCGAAGGGGGTTCGCTTTGACAGCACTTTGACCAAGTTATTAATGGTTACGACCGACGCTACCGGTATTAAATAGACAAATAGAACCACATAGACTAGTTTGTCACATTGTGTAACACTAACATACAGAGTATTGTACACATGACAGAACAGCACGTATGTGCACGCTGGAAAACCTATGGGCGCTGCCATGTACGGTACGCGACCGGCCTTTCCCGTAACATTTTTCTTGATTTTTCTGTCGAGTTGTCTTATTGGCTTACTGAGACATCTCTCTGATTCTTTATCCAATCAGAGTAGTTATAAGATGTTTTAACAAAAACGGCTACGATCAGCTGATCGTCAGCTTTCAAATGATATACAAATCAATGGACAATTTTTTTTTTTCAAGACTTTAGTAGGCCGCGAAGATTGGGTGAAAATGCAAGTAAAAAGAGCCAAATTTCAAGGTTATTTTCAAATTTAAATATTCAAATTTCTAGAGTTTTTACATAAATTAGGTTTTCATGGAAGTAATGTTCTTTGTTTATATTTTCATCATCATATTGACAGTTGCAACTCTTAAATGTCAGTTTTTAAGCTACAACTTTCTGAAGTTAGGAGAAATATCAAATTTTCGAAAAATTCGGACAGCCGCATTTTTATTGCACTTTATATCGACCGTGGAAGGAAATACGGACATACACGATGTGTTTTAGGAAAATTAGATATGTATAATAAATAATTCACAAACAACTTGTCGTTATTTTGTTTTATTTTCTAGATATAAAATTAACAATTCACTCTAAAAGCAGCTGAAGCAACATTCGTGCGCGACTCCATTGGGAGTTTAGCCATGTCTAGCGGTGTGCGGAACTCACTCACGCCGTCACAGCGTTATGAGCAACAAACTCGGTAATTTATTTATTATCTGATTATGAAATTACATTTAAACTAGTGAAATCGATGTCAGATTTACTATTTAATCCAGGTAAGATGTTTTATCTAATTTATTTCATTTTAAAAGCTGTTATTTCGTGTTATTCGAAAAGTTCGACGGTAAATCAATGACGAGGGGCAAAGCACGTGAAATTATTCAGACCGCCGTAAGCAGCTGGATAGCGATGCCGACGCGCTCGGGTATGGTCTTACGCTCAGAACCGTATGATTTGTTGTTCATGAGATTTACGGCTAACAATTTTTCTGAGGAATTTAGCTAAAAACTGACTATTTAAGAGTTGTACACCCAATCAATAAAATCAAGAACAGTTCCCAAATATTACATTTATGACACTCGCTTTGTCGGGAAAACTCTAGGTTTTTCAATATTTCGTCTTAAAAATAGGCTTTTAATTCATCCGTGAAAGCCTTTTTGTCATATTTAACCCCTTTTTAAATGTCTTATATAAATGTGAATATTCAGTTAAATTGAATACAAACATATCGATAAGAAAGAGTAGGATAAGAAGTTTGTTGTAAAATGATCCATATTTCTTCCACAATGCTGAATTTCTAAATAAAAGAGAAATTATGAAAGCTAGATTGAGTTCCGAGTTCAAATTGACACAACGTTAAGCGGTACGATTGCTCGCAGAGTTTACACTAGATCATTGCACGCGCAACGCCGGAAATGCGCGATGCTGATTGGTGCCAGCAAACACTGTTGTGTCATTGGGGTATCATGGCAGCGAGCATAGTCTTCCATACGTTGTGTACAACGTGCACATACGTGGTACAGCCTACAGGTATGCACTGCCCACTGCAACTGGCACCGAGTCTGAAAACAAAAATTTAATTTGAATTTTGATTAGCATGATACTAGTCCAAGAAGACTAAAGGTAGAGACATTTACATTAACATTTGGACGTTTTTTGTTTACATGTCATACCTTTAGTCCTAGTCCATAGTGTACACGTTCTGTATCTAGCCACTTATCCACCCCAAAAAACCTCCAATTTGGTTGGAAATATTTCGGCTACTCACCTGAATTTTCACGACTAGGCAGATGTTTACTCTCTTTCTGCAATTGTGCTGTCCCAAATACGTTTACAAGTTGTAATTCTGGTAAAATTAACACTTTTCCGAGGTAAACACAGCCCGATGTTTGATGACCAAGAATTTCCGTAACATGCTATTCAACGCAATTGCACAATGTAGTATTGTATTCGCCGTGTATAGACATTTGCATAACACACGGCTCGCGAATATAATACCGTTGCATGTATAACTGGCCTGCACGCGCGCGCGCCGTATCCTCTATACTGTATATGGATACGGCGCGCGCGCGTACAGGTTATACATGCAACGGTATTATATTTGCGAGCCGTGTGTTATGCAAATGTCTATACACGGCGAATACAATACTACATTGTGCAATTGAATAGCATGTTACGGGAATTCTTGGTCATCAAACATCGGGCTGTGTTTACCTCGGAAAAGTGTTAATTTTACCAGAATTACAACTTGTAAACGTATTTGGGACAGCACAATTGCAGAAAGAGAGTAAACATCTGCCTAGTCGTGAAAATTCAGGTGAGTAGCCGAAATATTTCCAACCAAATTGGAGGTTTTTTGGGGTGGATAAGTGGCTAGATACAGAACGTGTACACTATGGACTAGGACTAAAGGTATGACATGTAAACAAAAACGTCCAAATGTTAATGTAAATGTCTCTACCTTTAGTCTTCTTGGACTAGCATGATACAGTATCAGTCAAAATTAGTGCTGTAACCGATCATCGGATCGGCATGCCGATCACGATCCGATCATACATGATCGGACCGTTTTTGCCGATTTCCGATCATGCAGAAAAAATCGGAAGATCGGATCGGCAAAAAAAAAAAAAAAAAAAAAAAAAAAAAAAAAAAAAAAAAAAAAAAATCCGTTTTTTTTTCTTTGGAAAATGATCCCAAAAAACATATTTTGGGAATATAAATGAATACCAAAGCAACACATATCCATATTAATAAGCCCAAGGTAATCTTGTATGGGTATGCTTTCATTTAAAACTGATTACCTCTCCTTTTACAAAATTATTCGCGCCGATTTTGAGCTTAGTCCCATGCACACAACACTACATTGTAATGCTGCGCTATACGGGAACAATGTGGGACAGTACAAAAAAAGTTTGTCAAAATTTCACACAAAATTCTTATCTTAAATTCAACAAAATCAATCATGACTGGCCCTAAAAATGATACAAGTGTTATATGAACTTACCAAAATGGTCCAAATTATTCTTCAAATGTCGAAAAAAATGGAAAATCTGCAGTTTTGGAAAATAAAAAGACTGAGAAAATCTCAGTCGTGATCCCTCTCGAAAGTGTTGCTGCTATCTGGATGACTGTCATGTATTTCCCGCAAGCTTCCCACACCACACGTGTTACCGTATCCGAATTCTGACACGGCGTATCCGAATTCTGATATGGCGTATCCGAAATCGGATACGGCGGGCATGCTTGCAGATCGCGAGTTGGCTTGTTTTGGACAATAATAAGCGGCCTCCGCATGTTGCGGGCGGGCTTTCTTTGTTTACGATGGGACATCGAGCAGGAAGAGAAAGAAATGGAACTTATATGACGATTTTTGTAAGTATGACTTATCATTTTGAAAATGAAATTTTGTACAATAAATCATAAAATCAGCTTCAATCTAGGTATGCAATTTTTTACTTTAGATATGCTGTTCTTTTCTCTCTGTTTGTAGTTCAAATTGTGTCCCGTAGATTTTTACCACTGTGAGCAGTAAATGGTCCATCAGGACCATTTACAATACATTGTAGATGTGGTCCCATGTGTTTCTGAAAGGTTACGCCAAATTAATCACATGGGACTAAGCTCAAAATCGGCGTGAGTAATTTTGTAAAAGAAGAGGTAATTAGTTTGAAATGAAAGCACACCCGTACAAGATTACCTTGGGCTTATTAATATGGATATATGTTGGGCTTAACTGCAGAATACCCCACCACTCGACTATGGGGGTCGTGGGTTTGCCAACGCCAACGCGCTTTTATACAGAATAGTATTATACTTGTAGTCGCCAATTCGATCGCCTATTTAGAGCTGTAAATGTTCCTATATTACAGCTATGGTAGCTCTATGGTGCCAACGCGCCAACGCGCTCGACTATGGGGGTCGTGGGTTTGCCAACGCCAACGCGCTTTTATACAGAATAGTATTACAGTCGCCAATTCGATCGCTATATTTAGAGCTGTAAATGTTTCTATATTACAGCTACGGTAGCTCTATGGTGCCAACGCGCCAACGCGCTTTCGGCCCGAGTGACATTTCGGATTTCCTCAACCGGGCTCTTTCATTCGACCGCATCTTTTTAATTCATACTACCAGCTTGTTACGATCGGTAGATGATTATCATAGTGCAGTGATTCAGGAACAGAATGATGCTTTCCAAAATGTGTATAGCATTTGGACGCTCAGTTGATCGTTCTAAGTTGGAATTAAATAATTCTTATCCATCATGTCCATGCTCCAATATCTTGTTATATCATATTATGATCTATTATTATTAAGCATTAGTATTATATTTATTTATATGATCACAAGTATCCCATACATTATTTATTATCATAAATGTCTGTTCACATGTTTAGGGCAAATAAAGAATATTATGATAATTAGTTAACCGTCAAAATTCTCTGAATGCGATTGGACTTCTATAGCGGTTCCCTCATATCTTGTATTTCAGCTCGGCACGTATAGTTAGGTAAGCACTATATAGGCACCAATCCTGCAGCCGTGCGACTTGAGAGAGACTATTCACTTATAACCACTAATCTGACCTATAGCCACCAAACTTGACATATAGCCACTAAATCTGACCTATAGCCATTAATCTGACCTATAGCCACCAAATTAGGGTTAGGGTTAGGGCTTAGGTTAGGGAAATATATCCCCCGAAACTAGGCAAATATCCTGCAGCCGTGCGACTTGAGAGAGACTATTCACTTATAACCACTAATCTGACCTATAGCCACCAAACTTGACCTATAGCCACTAAATCTGACCTATAGCCATTAATCTGACCTATAGCCACCAAATTAGGGTTAGGGTTAGGGTTTAGGTTAGGGAAATATATCCCCCGAAACTAGGCAAATACAGAATATTATGATAATTAGTTAACCGTCAAAATTCTCTGAATGCGATGGGACTTCTATAGCGGTTCCCTCATATCTTGTATTTCAGCTCGGCACGTATAGTTAGGTAAGCACTATATAGGCACCAATCCTGCAGCCGTGCGACTTGAGAGAGACTATTCACTTAGTTATAACCACTAATCTGACCTATATAGCCACCAAACTTGACCTATAGCCACTAAATCTGACCTATAGCCATTAATCTGACCTATAGCCACCAAATTAGGGTTAGGGTTAGGGTTTAGGTTAGGGAAATATATCCCCCGAAACTAAGAAAAACATTAAGTCGGAAATTTTGGCTATGCATAATGTGTGAGTGAATAGTCTCTATCAAGTCGCAGAATGTATTTATGTCTGCAGGATTGGTGCCTATATAGTGCTCTCCATATAGTTATGCCATATCACCCCAAGTCGATGGTTATTTGCTTACTATCTATTTATCTATATTAATGAGTAATTGTAAATATATTTTGCTTATATAATTAGTGATTGTTGGATATTTTGTTCAGTTCGATTGACTAAAAAATACTAAAAAAAAATCAACGAATTCATACGATTTAAGTACTAAGGAGGTGGTGGGTTGTTAAAGGATTATTATATGCAGATCAACAAATTGATACGGAAGTATTATTATAAGCAAATCAACGAATTCATATGGAAGATATGCAGATCAACAAATTGATACGGAAGATAATAATGGCGGGGTTTGGACTAAGGTGGGGGCTTTAGTTAGAGTATTATTATAAGCAAATCAATGAATTCATACGGAAGATAATAATTTAAACAAAACAAATTCATACGGAAGATAATAACTTTAACAAACCAAATTAATACGGAAGATAATAATGGCGCGGTTTGGACTAAGGTGGGGGCTTTAGTTAGAGTATTATTATAAGCAATTCAACGAATTCATACGGAAGATAATAATTTAAACAAAACATATTCATACGGAAGATAATAACTTTAACAAAACAAATTAATACGGAAGATAATAATGGCGCGGTTTGGACTAAGGTGTGGGCTTTAGTTAGAGTATTATTATAAGCAAATCAACAAATTCATACGGAAGATAATAATTTAAACAAAACAAATTCATACGGAAGATAATAATGGCGACGGTTTGGACTAAGGTGCATGGGGGCTTTTGTTAGAGTATTATAATTAAAAATATCATCAACGAATTCATACGAAAGGACTAAGGAGGTGGAGGGTTCTCAAAGGATTATTATATGCAAATCAACAAATTGACACAGAATATAATAATGGCGGGGTTTAGACTAAGCTTGGGGCTTTAGTTAGAGTATTATTATAAGCAATCAACGAATTCATACGGAAGATAATAATTTCAACAAAACAAATTCATACGGAAGATAATAACTTTAACAAAACAAATTAATACGGAAGATAATAATGGCGCGGTTTGGACTAAGGTGGGGGCTTTAGTTAGAGTATTATTATAAGCAATTCAACGAATTCATACGGAAGATAATAATTTAAACAAAACATATTCATACGGAAGATAATAACTTTAACAAAACAAATTAATACGGAAGATAATAATGGCGCGGTTTGGACTAAGGTGTGGGCTTTAGTTAGAGTATTACTATAAGCAAATCAACAAATTCATACGGAAGATAATAATTTAAACAAAAAAAATTCATACGGAAGATAATAATGGCGACGGTTTGGACTAAGGTGCATGGGGGCTTTTGTTAGAGTATTATAATAAAAAATATCATCAACGAATTCATACGAAAGGACTAAGGAGGTGGAGGGTTCTCAAAGGATTATTATATGCAAATCAACAAATTGATACGGAATATAATAATGGCGGGGTTTAGACTAAGCTTGGGGCTTTAGTTAGAGTATTATTATAAGCAACTCAACGAATTCATACGGAAGATAATAATTTCAACAAAACAAATTCATACGGAAGATAATAACTTTAACAAAACAAATTAATACGGAAGATAATAATGGCGCGGTTTGGACTAAGGTGGGGGCTTTAGTTAGAGTATTATTATAAGCAATTCAACGAATTCATACGGAAGATAATAATTTAAACAAAACATATTCATACGGAAGATAATAACTTTAACAAAACAAATTAATACGGAAGATAATAATGGCGCGGTTTGGACTAAGGTGTGGGCTTTAGTTAGAGTATTACTATAAGCAAATCAACAAATTCATACGGAAGATAATAATTTAAACAAAACAAATTCATACGGAAGATAATAATGGCGACGGTTTGGACGAAGGTGCATGGGGGCTTTTGTTAGAGTATTATAATAAAAAATATCATCAACGAATTCATACGAAAGGAGGTGGAGGGTTCTCAAAGGATTATTATATGCAAATCAACAAATTGATACGGAATATAATAATGGCGGGGTTTAGACTAAGCTTGGGGCTTTAGTTAGAGTATTATTATAAGCAAATCAACGAATTCATACGGGAGATAATAATTTAAACAAAACAAATTCATACGGAAGATAATAACTTTAACAAAACAAATTAATACGGAAGATAATAATGGCGCGGTTTGGACTAAGGTGGGGGCTTTAGTTAGAGTATTATTATAAGCAAATCAACAAATGAATACGGAAGATAATAATGGCGCGGTTTGGACTAAGGTGGAGGCTTTAGTTAGAGTATTATTATAAGCAAATCAACGAATTCATACGGAAGATAATAATTTAAACAAAACAAATTCATACGGAAGATAATAACTTTAACAAGACAAATTAATACGGAAGATAATAATGGCGCGGTTTGGACTAAGGTGGGGGCTTTTGTTAGAGTATTAAAATTAAAAAAATCAACGAATTCATACGATTTAAGGACTAGGTAAAGGTTGTTAAATATTATTATATGTAAATCAACAAATTGATACGGTAGATATAAATGGCGGGGTTTGGAATAAGGGGGGTGGGTGTTGTTACTGTTATAACAAATCGAAAAATTCATACGGAAGATAATCATTTGAACAAAACAAATTAACACGAAAGTTAATAACTTTAACAAGAAAATTAATACGGAAGATAATAATGGCGCGGTTTGGACTAAGGTGGGGGCTTTTGTTAGAGTATTATAATAAGAAAAATCAACGAATTCATACGATTTAAGGACTAGGTGGAGGGTTGTTAAAGTATTATTATATGTAAATCAAAACATTGATACGGTAGATATAAATGGCGGGGTTTGGAATAAGGGGGGTGGGGGTTTTTACTGTTATAACAAATCGACAAATTCATACGGAAGATAATCATTTGAACAAAACAAATTAACACGAAAGATCATAATGGCGAGGGTTGGACTTTAAGCTTGGGGCTTTAGTATTATTATAAACAAATCAACGAATTCATGAGGAAGATAATACCTTTAACAAAACGGATAATAATGGCGCGGTTCGGACAAATGTGGGGACTTTTGTTAGAGTATTATAATAAAAAAAAAAATCATCAACGAATTCATACGAAAGGACTAAGGAGGTGGAGGGTTGTTAAAGTATTATTATATGCAAATCAAAAAATTGATACGGAAGATAATAATGGCGCGGTTTGGACTAAGGTGGGGGCTTTAGTTAGAGTATTATTATAAGCAAATCAACGAATTCATATACGGAAGATAATAATTTAAACAAATTAAATTCATACGGAAGATAATAACATTAACAAAACAAATTAATACGGAAGATAATAATGGCGCGGTTTTGACTAAGGTGGAGGCTTTAGTTAGAGTATTATTATAAGCAAATCAACGAATTCATACGGAAGATAATAATTTAAACAAAACAAATTCATACGGAAGATAATAACGTTAACAAGACAAATTAATACGAAAGATAATAATGGCGCGGTTTTGGACTAAGGTGGGGGCTTTTGTTAGAGTATTATAATTAAAAAAAAATCATCAACGAATTCATACGAAAGGACTAAGGAGGTGGAGGGTTCTTAAAAGATTATTATATGCAAATCAACCAATTGATACGGAAGATAATAATGGCGGGGCCTGGGATCCAGGCCGGGTTGCCGGGCCAAACCCGCCGGGTTTGGCATTTTTGCCGGGTTCGGGCCGGGTCCGGGTTGGGAGGTAAACTTCAGGAACCCGGTAAAACAAACCCGGTAAAAAAACAAGTGTTTTGGAAAGTTATATTCCCGTTTCAATGATACACTTATTCCCGTTTCTTCCGCAGTTTTTTGAAGTGGAAAACGGGGCCATAACAATGTCAACATATTTTCGATATCTGCTGAATAAGTTGATTTTCAAATCGGGATTTGTCAACAGTTCTGTTTTATTCTAAATATTTTTGAATGTGCGGGATTGTATTTTGCGTTTATAAAAACGATGTTTTAGATATCATTTTTTCGAAGTGCATTTGTCCTAACTTTGTTCACTTATTTTTAGAAGAAAAATAACAATGTTTTAGATAAGTTTGGCATAATTTAATTATTGTTAATATCTTTCAATATGCGTGCTCATGTTTTGCCTTAATAAAATATTTTGCGCTTCGAGAAAATGACGACGTGGTATTCATAATAACTTGGGCCCCTTAATATGTTGTCATATCGTCTAATGGTGCAAAATTTAACTATATAAACATAATCATAACATGTTTTATTTTCTTCTTTCCTTTTAAGGAAGATGACAGACGCTCCGAGGCAGTAAAGAGTACCACAGCCATTTTGTTGCCAAGCTCCTTCAAAACATCGGAAACCTTCAGCTTCAACAGACATTCGGAATTGAAGAAAAAAAATTCTTTCCCTTGTTTCCGTCCGTCTTGTTCAACTAAACACTTTTGTTTGTCCTCTTCTTTTAATAATGATAATTTGTTGACTGTCCAGTTACTTATGTTGATAATGACGATGATGATGAAGAGGATTATATATGTGATTTAATTTGATGTGCGACTAGCGATGGTTTTGATTGATGATGATGTTCAAAGTTCAATCGTTATATTTTCATCAGTTTATTTTAGAACAGCTGATATCAAATGATGATGGCTTGTGGCGATTGTGAATAATTGATGATAAAAATGTATATACTTATAATTTAAGCGTCATATTGAAAATAATAAACTTGGTGATGATTTTTATAAATATGTGATGCTGATCGATGACAATAAATCAAATAATAAAAACTTATTACAAATAGACGATGACTTGGTAATGAATGAGTAAATGTAATGATTATGTTGATGATGATTTTATTTTATTAAACTACCGATCAATTGTTGATGATTATGAGGGGAAGTATAGCGATTGAAACTTGCATAATAAATTTCATCGGTATTTTCATCGGTAATTGTGCACCATGAAAGGGGTATCATAAAAAGCATAAAAAGAATTAAACCTCCACTTTTCATCAAGGCTGCATGACGCTCTGGTGTATCCAAGGTAAGCATGCCAGGTAGGCCCATGCTAGTATAAATCTATTATAAATTGCAATAGGCCCTGAACAAAAGTGTGTGTATAATGCATTGGTGTAGACCGAGCTAGATGGCCGTGGAAAATGTGGTCTGCTCTACCGAGAAAGACTCATGGCCGATTGGCGATATCTGTATACATTGCGCGGGAATGTTCTGGGTCGTTTGTTGAGTGATGGTTGCGTGCATGTTGTTTTTACTTATTTTATAAACATTCTCTTTAGGTTGAAAAATAAAAGAGTTCTGGAATTTCGTTCTTGTATTGGAGTGGTTGAGTGATTAAATAAGTTTAAAGGTTTATCAAATTAATGGTGTATCATATTTGTTGTGTATTCAAGCTCAACTCTGATTACTTATAATAACGTTTCTCACGTAAACTTGTGAAGTTTTAATCGCCGAAGCATTGTTGAATTCAAAATTTCAAAATTACATTACTAACGTTTTTACTAGAGTGAGTGAGGGAGTGATCGCATTGTCATGTCAGGTGGTTGGCTTCTCCGGCCGCTTCTCTCCATCTCTTGCCACACTGATTTCATTGGCTCAATGATAATAATTTTTATCATCAACATCATCTCATTTTCACCATCGGCATTCATATTGTCTTCCGATCATTTATATCATCCATCTTAGTTCTCCAATTATATTCATCTTCGTACAAATTATCAGCGTGACTATATTCAAGCATAAAATAACCGGGTTATAATTAATTTGATTATGTATGATATAGTTGTTTTCAATATGACGCTCAAATATCAATTTTAAATCATCAACTATTCACAATCAACACAATCCATCATCATTTTTACAATCAAAACCATCGCTATAGTCGCACATGAAATTAAATCATATATTATATACTCATCTTCATCATCATCGTCATTATCAACATAACTAACTGGACCATCAAACATTATAATTAAAAGAATGGGACAACAAAAAGTGTTTAGTTGAACAAGACGGACGGAAACAATGGTAAAACAATTTTTCTTCAAGCCCGAATGTCTGTTGAAGCTGAAGGTTTCTGATGATTTGAAGGAGCCTCCAACAAAATGGCTGTGGTACTCTTTGCTGCCTCGGAGCGTCTGTCATCTTTTCTAAAAGGAAAGAAGAAAACAAACATGTAATGATTATGTTAATAGAGTTAAATTTTGCACCACTAGTCGATATGACAACAGACAACATATCAAGGGGCCCAAGTTATTATGAATACCACGTCGTTATTTTCTCGAAGGTCATTGGCAAGCCAATCTCTCGGCCCTTTGTACTCAATTAATTCATGGGGAAGGAGTTACGAACAATGCAAGCCGCCTGTACTTCAGCTGGATCACAAAGGAGTGATTCAAGTATTAGTTAGAACATAAATATATATTTACGAAAGGTGAACTAATACATACAGCTTTGGTTTCTTCCAATATTTAAATAGTTGCAAAATATACATATGTATATAAAAATAATAATAACAATATTAAAATAAAGAAAATAAATGACAAGAATGAAATAATATTTAGTTTTTGGCGAAAATATTCAAATTGAATGAACCGCCAATAAACATCAAACAACAACAACAACAACATTATGCAAACTTATCTAAAACATCGTTATTATTCTTCCAAAAATAAGTGAACAAAGTTAGGACAAATGCACTTCGAGAAAATGATGGCTAAAATATCTAAAACATCGTTTTATAAACGCTAAATACAATCACGCACATTCAAAAATATTTAGAATAAAACAGAACTGTTGACAAATCCCGATTTGAAAATCAACTTATTCAGCAGATATCGGAAATATATTGAAATTGTTATGATTATGTTTATATAGTTAAATTTTGCACCATTAGTCGATATGACAACATACTCAGACTGACAAAACATCACTACAAATCCAGGCATTGTTCTCAAAGGTCAAATCGTCATGAGCGCCAGATTAACATTTTCCGGTATCAGACTGGTACAAAATAACTTCGTAAACATGTCGATTCATCACAAAATTGAAGTACCAATGGCACGGGCGTAGACATGACATTGATACCCATTCAAGTGGGGGGGGGGGGGGGGGGGGGGGGGGGGGGGGTGAGCTATTCATTCATCGGATTACATCCCCCCCCCCCCCCCCCCAGTCGAATGGGTATTACGTAACTCGCTACGCCCGTGACCAATGGCTTCAAATCAAAGTCATATAAACGATGCTAATAATGCCTATTGTAAAGCCCAAATTATGCTCCAGAGAGAAGATACAAAAAAACGTTTGATTTGATGATTTTTTACCGGGTTCCGGGCCGGTCCGGGACCCGGTAAACAATCTGAAGCATATTCCGGGTCGTTCCGGTCCGGGTTTTTTTCTTCCGGGCCCCAGGCTCACTTTAGACTAAGCTTGGGGCTTTAGTTAGAGTATTATTATAAGCAAATCAACGAATTCATACGGAAAATGATAATTTTAACAAAACAAATGCATCCGGAATATAATAACTTTAACAAAACAAATTAATACGGAAGATAATAATGGCGCGGTTTGGACTAAGGTGGGGGCTTTAGTTAGAGTATTAATATTAAGCAAATCAACGAATTCATACGGAAGATAATAATTTAAACAAATTGAATTCATACGGAAGATAACGTTAACAAGACAAATTAATACGGAAGATAATAATGGTGCGGTTTGGACTAAGGTGGGGGCTTTGTTAGAGTATTATAATACAACACAAAATCAACGAATTCATATACGAAAGGATTTTATTAGGTGGAGGGTTGTTAAAGTATTATTATATGCAAATCAACAAATTGAAACGGTAGATATAAATGGCGGGGTTTGGAATAAGGGGGAGGGTGGGGGGGGGGGGGGGGGGTTACTAACAAATCGACAAATTCATACGGAAGATAATCATTTGAACAAAATAAATTAACACGAAAGATCATAACGGCGGGGGTTGGACTAAGCTTGGAGCTTTAGTATTATTATAAACAAATCAATGAATTCATGAGGAAGATAATAACTTTTAACAAAACGGATAATAATGGCGCGGTTTGGACTAAGGTGGGGGCTTTTGTTAGAGTATTATAATACAAAAAAAAAACCATCAACGAATTCAAACGAAAGGACTAAGGAGGTGGAGGGTTGTTAACGTATTATTATATGCAAATCAACAAACTGATACGGAAGATAATAATGGCGGGGTTTGGACTAAGCTTTGGGGCTTTAGTTAAGAGTATTATTATAAGCAAATCAACGAATTCACGGAAGATAATAATTTAAACAAAACAAATTCATACGGAAGATAACAACGACAACAAATTAATACGGAAGATAATAATAGCGCGGTTTTGGACTAAGGTGGGGGCTTTTGTTAGAGTATTATAATAAAAAACAATCAACGAATTCATACGATGTAAGGACTAAGGAGGTGGAGGGTTGATATGTAAATCAACAAATTGATACGGAAGATATTAACGGCGGGGTTTGGAATAAGGTGGGGGGTTTTGTTACTGGTATAACAAATCGACAAATTCATACGGAAGATAATCATTTGAACAAAACAAATTAATACGAAAGATAATAATGGCAGGCTTTGGACTAAGCTTGGGGATTTAGTTAGAGTATTGTTATAGACAAATCAACGAATTCGTTCATAAACAAAAGAAATTAATACGGAAGATAATAATGGCGGGGTTTGGACTAAGGTGGGGGCTTTTGTTAGAGTTAAAAAAAAGCGCGTAGGTCCACGCAGGCACAAAGACCGAAGGTACAAGATCGTCGAGAAATATAAAAGCGCGTAGGCACGTAGGCACGAAGACACGAAGGCCGAAGGTAGAAGAAACATCAAGAAATATAAAAGCACGCAGGCACGTAGGCCGAAGGCCGAAAGTACAAGAGCAAAGAGAAATATACAAGCGCGTAGGCACGTAGGCCGAAGGCCGAAGGTAGAAGAGACATCGAGAAATATAAAAGCGCGTAGGCACGTAGGCACGTATAGGCACGAAAGCCGAAGGTAGAAGAAACATCGATATATATAAGCACGCACGCACGCACGTAGGACGAAGGCCGAAGGTACAAGAGTAAAGAGAAATATAAAAGCGCGTAGGCACGTAGGCCGAAGGCCGAAGGTAGAAGAGACATCGAGAAATATAAAAGCGCGTAGGCACGTAGGCACTAGGCACGAAAGGCCGAAGGTAGAACTAGAAGAAACATCGAGAAATATAAAAGCACGCAGGCACGTAGGCCGAAGGTACAAGAGCAAAGAGAAATATAAAAGCGCGTAGGCACGAAGGCACGAAGGCACGAAGGTAGAAGAAACATCGAGAAATATAAAAGCACGCAGGCCCGTAGGCCGAAGGCCGAAGGTACATGAGCAAAGAGAAATATAAAAGCGCGTAGACACGTAGGCCGAAGGCCGAAGGTAGAAGAGACATCGGGAAATATAAAAGCGCGTAGGCTCGTAGGCACAAAGGCCGAAGGTAGAAGAAACATCGATAAATATAAAAGCGCGTAGGCACGTAGACACGAAGGCACGAAGGCCGAAGGTACAAGAAACATCGAGAAATATAAAAGCACGCAGGCACGTAGGCCGAAGGTACAAGAGCACAGAGAAATATAAAAGCGCGTAGGCACGTAGGCCGAAGGCCGAAGGTAGAAGAGACATCGAGAAATATAAAAGCGCGTAGGCACGTAGGCACGTAGGCACGAAGGCCGAAGGTAGAAGAAACATCAAAAATATAAAAGCACGCAGGCACGTAGGCCGAAGGCCGAAGGTACAATAGCAAAGAGAAATATAAAAGCGCGTAGGCACGTAGGCCGAAGGCCGAAGGTAGAAGAGACATCGAGAAATATAAAAGCGCGTAGGCACGAAGGCACGAAGGCTGAAGGTAGAAGAAACATCGAGAAATATAAAAG
Organism: Echinarachnius parma; assembly: GCA_037951105.1. Taxonomy (NCBI): domain Eukaryota; kingdom Metazoa; phylum Echinodermata; class Echinoidea; order Clypeasteroida; family Echinarachniidae; genus Echinarachnius; species Echinarachnius parma. The sequence continues at coordinate 242,254 of JBAMJV010001571.1, read as the reverse complement.
CACGCAGGCACGTAGGCCGAAGGCCGAAGAAACAAGAGCAAAGAGAAATATAAAAGCGCGTAGGCACGTAGGCCGAAGGCCGAAGGTATAGAAGAGACATCGAGAAATATAAAAGCGAGTAGGCACGTAGGCACGTAGGCACGAAGGCCGAAGGTAGAAGAAACATCGAAAATATAAAAGCACGCAGGCACGTAGGCCGAAGGCCGAAGGTACAAGAGCAAAGAGAAATATAAAAGCGCGTAGGCACGTAGGCCGAAGGCCGAAGGTATAGAAGAGACATCGAGAAATATAAAAGCGAGTAGGCACGTAGGCACGTAGGCACGAAGGCCGAAGGTAGAAGAAACATCGAAAATATAAAAGCACGCAGGCACGTAGGTCGAAAGTACAAGAGCAGAGAGAAATATAAAAACGCGTAGGCACGTATGCACGTAGGCACGAAGGCCGAAGGTAGAAGAAACAAAAGCGCGCGTGGGCACGAAGGCCGAAGGTATAACACGAAGACATGAGGGCCGCGCCGATGGTAGAAGAGACATCGAAACAAAAGCACGAAGGCACGTAGGCACGAAGGCCGAATTCCGAAGTAGAAGAGACATCGAGAAATATAAAAGCGCGTAGGCGCGCGCGGCACGTACGCCGAAGATAGAAGTCGCGATCGATTTCTCAGAAGTTAGACATGCCAGAGACAAAAAAAACACATTCAAGCGAAGTGTGTGGGGCTATTGTTGTTGGCCGAGTTGCGAAGCCAATTGAACTTAATTGCAGAATATCAGAACAATTCGTGATAAGCGGACTACAGCTAAAAGCGCGTTGGCGTTGGCCGTAGCCAAAAAATAACGGCCTTTCAAATGGTGGGGTATTCTGCAGTTGTTCCCTTATTTTTATAGCTTACCGTTCTGGGGTTTATCAAACATTATGACATAGATCTAATTTATGCTGTGTTGTTGGCTTTTGTCTCTTGATATAGAAATGAATTGATTTAAAAATAGAAATTAGAAATAGAATTGTAGTTTTTTTGTAAATAAATGTAACAATTACTAATTGTATTTTAATTGTAATTTAAATTGAACTGTCAGTGTCAATTATTTGTCTTAAGTTGCATTTTTGTTGTTGCAATTTTGGTGGCCCCAAAATTGATAATTTACTGCCCTCCAAACAAGGTTTCATTTGTGAACAAAACTGTCTCCCTGACCCTGTCACTGTCAGTGTCATGAATAAAATTAAGAGACATTTTCATTCATTTTTTGACTTTTTTTTTTTAACATGTCATACCTTCCGCCTTGATGCAATGTGTACGTGTACAAGTAGATGATTTTGACCCACCAAAAACCCCCAAATTACGTTGGAAATATTCTGGCTACTCACCTGAATTTTGACGAGAAGGCAGTTGATAGCTTGCGCTTGCTCTGTCATATCGTGCTGTCCTACAAATGTTTACAAATATTAATTCCTCAAAATAAACACTTTTCCGAGGAAAACACGGCCAGGTCTGGGGCGTCCAAGATTTCCCGTTACACGTTATTGTATCCGATCGCACATGTAGCATTGTATTTGCCGTGTACACATTGCATAACACGCAAATTTACCGTTGCATGCAATGTGTACACAGCGAATACAATGTATCGGATACAATAACGTGTAACGGGAAATCTTGGACGCCCCAGACCTGGCTGTGTTTTCCTCGGAAAAGTGTTTATTTTGAGGAATTAATATTTGTAAACATTTGTAGGACAGCACGATCTGACAGAGCAAGCTTACTATCAACTGCCTTTTCGTCAAAATTCATGTAAGTAGCCAGAATATTTCCAACGTAATTTGGGGGTTTTTGGTGGGTCAAAATCGTCTACTTGTACACGTACACTTTGCATCAAGGCGGAAGGTATGACATGTTTAAAAAAAAATCAAAAAATGAATGAAAATGTCTCTACCTTCCGTCTTTTTTGGCTAGTCACGGCACTAAAAATAAAATATAACTTTATAAAAATATGAGTATAACTAGATCGACAAATCTATCGCTTTCATGGCCTTTTTTGACATTATTATTGTTATTTTCACTGTCGGCATTCTAGCTGCCGACAGTGAAAATAACAATAATAATGTCAAAAAAGGCCATGAAAGCGATAGATTTGTCGATCTAGAGTATAACGTTTTAGATTTTTACTGGCCGGGGCCCATATGACTTGAGATGATGAGGCAAGTGCAAGAGTTGGGCAGTGCACTAGTATTTAGCATTATTTATTATCATTTATATTTGCTGAAGACTTAGTTTTGTTTATCTTTGCATACCGTGCATGTTGGAATGGAGGCAGATATCTCTGCTTGATTGAATCAAGGCATTGTATACCGCCACACGTGTGTGTCTTTACCATACGGCCACACACGTGTGGCGGTATCCATAACTAGCTAGCTGGATACAGCCACACTCGCGCATACCCAAAATTTCTGACTTGTTTAATATCGAACATTGAGTACGAGTTTACGCAAAAGAAGCGGCAAAGCCGGGTTTCGAACCAGGCGTCTTTAAATTATCAGACTAGCGCTGCTTCCGATTGTGCCACAGCGATTGGCTTGATTTGCGGTGGGACAGAAAAAGTTTTGTCTTAGTTTCGGGGGATATATATTACCCTAACCTAAACTAGTGCTGTAACTGACCTTAATGATCGGATCGTTTGATCGGATCGGCAAAATTTTATTGATCTTCAAAATCGGATCGATGATCGGGATCGGATGATCGGCTATAAAAAAAAAAAAAAAAAATCTTTTTTTTTTTCTTTGGAAAATGATCCCCAAAAAACACAATTTGGGAATATAAATGAATACCAAAGCAACATATATCCATATTAATAAGCCCAAGGTAATCTTGTACGGGTATGCTTTCATTTCAAACTGATTACCTCTTCTTTTACAAAATTACTCACGCCGATTTTGAGCTTAGTCCCATGTGATTAATTTGGCGTAACCTTTCAGAAACACATGGGACTAAGCTCAAAATCGGCGCGAATAATTTTGTAAAAGGAGAGGTAATCAGTTTTAAATGAAAGCATACCCATACAAGATTACCTTGGGCTTATTAATATGGATATATGTTGCTTTGGTATTCATTTATATTCCCAAAATATGTTTTTTGGGATCATTTTCCAAAGAAAAAAAAACAGATTTTTTTTTTTTTTTTGCCGATCCGATCTTCAGATTTTTTCTGCATGATCAGAAATCGGCAAAAACGGTCCGATCATGTATGATCGGATCGTGATCGGCATGCCGATCCGATGATCGGTTACAGCACTAACCTAAACCCTAACCCTAACCCTAATTTGGTGGCTATAGTAGGTCAGATTAGTGGCTATAGGTCAGATTTAGTGGATATAGGTCAGATTTAGTGGCTATAGGTCAGATTAATGGCTATAAGTCGGTATACACACATGCGCTGCCATAAGAATAGCCAGCGTGTGGCTGTATCCAGCTGTACGTGTTATGGATACCGCCACACGCGTGTGGCTGTATGGTAAAGACACGCGCGTGTGGTTGTTCCTTGAATCAATGCAGTGAATGTATTGAATTAGTAAGATAAGGGACTGACACTAATCATTTTATCCATATCACTCTTTTGTTCCTCTTTTTCAGAGCCTGACTGAATTGCGCTGTCGCACACAACATACACACAATGCATCGTAACTACAACTCCGGCTACGGGCACCACAGCCACCAGGGCCCAGGCCATCACGGGCCCCACCCTGGGGGCCCCCACGGCTTGGGGGGTATGGGCATGGGGATGGGAATGGGAGGTATGGGGATGGGGATGCAGGGCATGGGCATGGGCATGCAAGGGATGGGGGGTATGGGCGGGGGCGGTGGGGCACAACATCACCAAGGTGGCGGCGGTGGGATGAACAGCTACCCGAGCAAGTACCCAACGGTCAGCAACTTCACAAATGACAACTCGCCCGCCGCGAAGGCTTCCCGCGTCTTTGTCGGCAACCTCAACACGTACACGCGAAAGGAGGACCGCAGCAACATGGTTGACCTCCTCATGGAAACGTTTATGAAGTACGGCCGCATCAAGGCCATCTCCGTCCACAGTGGCTACGGGTTTGTGCAGTTTGAGAATGGAGAACAGGCCAAGAATGCCATCAGAGGCGAGCAGGGGAAACTCATCAAGGCTCAGCCGCTAGGTGAGTGCATTTGGAATTCTTCTGTTTTATTCATAATACAAAATATAGGCCATCTTGGATGTGATTACATTCGGAAATCTGTTTCATTATCATCATCAGGTCCGTTCAGGTGGCGCTGTAGTGCGCTGCTGAGGTCTTCACGAGAGCTTGCCATACAACTCTATCTTCTGAGAGTATAGTTTCATCCATTATAGAAAGATGAAGGGTTTCAAACTTTCAGGCCTGAGAAAAACAGCTTTAGTTTTAGTAAACAGTGAGGTGCCTAAGAATGACATCTGGGATGAGCACATCAAATCAAATGAAATTACAAGAATCCAGACTTTCCATTACACGTGTACAACTGTGGAGGTGTTGTGGCCTGATTGGATAAACATTCGACTTCATATCATGGGACTGGAGTTTGAAAGCAATCAATGCGAAATCATTTGTGTCTTTCAGCAGGACATTTATCAGCCTTGCTGGTCTCTACCCAGGAGTACAAATTGGTATTTGGTTGGGTGTTAATTAGCCTGTAGTTCTCTTATAGAGCAGCTCGAGCTATATGTTCCACAGGGAGTTGAGATGGGGCGCAAGATAATCATGTATAGCCAGCATTTATTATTTTCTCTTTCTATTTTTCTTCTGATTATGTCCTCAGATCTCTATTTAGCCAGCGATCCAGACATGAACAGACCAAGAGGATACAAGAAAGTCAACAACAACCCAGGATATGTGTAAGTCATTTTCCCTATCTGATAATGTTTTTTTAAAGGGGACCACCAGGCAAAGGACAACACATTATTATCTGTTTTGGTACCGTTTTGTGATATCAAATCGATACCCAACATTTTGCAAAGGGTTGTGTAATTCATAAACAAAGCAATTAGTTTCCACCACTTACGGAACCACGGCTATTTCCTGGTTCCATACGGGCCAAGCATTTGCGAGTGCGCCAATGTTATTCACGCGTACGTCAATAGAATCCCGGATGATTCGTTCGCTCTGCACAGAGCGCTCTGGCTCTGCGCACATTATAGTCTTCGCATTCAGACCGCATGAACGCATGGTTGAGAATGGTGATGCCTTTTCCAATTATATATTTATGCCTCCGCCAACGAAGTGGCCGGAGGCATTATGGTTTCGGGTTGTCCGTCCGTCCGTCCGTCCGTACGTACGTCCGTCCGTCCGTCCGTACGTACGTCCCGTTTTCGTTCTCGCGATATCTCAAGAACCGGTTGACGGATCAATTTCAAACTTGGTATGAGTGTACATATGGGGGTGACAATGATCTGATTAGATTTTGGGGGTCATGAGGTCAAAGGTCAAGGTCACAGGACTCAATATATATGCAAAAATGCCTTGTTCTTGCGATATCTTAAGAACCGGTAGATGGATCAGTTTCAAACTTGGGATGAGTGTACATATGGGGGTGACTATGATCTGATTAGATTTTTGGGGTCATGAGGTCAAAGGTCAAGGTCACAGGATTCAATATATATTTAAAAATGCCTTGTTCTTGCGATATCTCAAGAACCGGTAGACGGATCAAGTTCAAACTTTGTATGAGTGTAAACATTGGGGTGACAATGATCTGGTTAGATTTGGAGGTTTATGAAGTCAAAGGTCAAGGTCACATGACTCAATATATGTGCAAAAATGCCTTGTTCTCGCGATATATCTCAAGAACCGGGTGACGGATCAATTTCAAACTTAGTATGAGGGTACACATCGGGGAAGCAATGATCGGATTAGATTAAGGGAGTCATGAGGTCAAATGTCAAGGTCACAGGACTCAATATATATGCGAAAATGGCTTGTAATGGCAAACTTTAAAGAACTGAATGTCAGATTTCAATCAAACTTTGTACCTGATTGTTTTCTAAGGGAGCCAATGTAGCCATCAAAGTTTGGGGTCATATGGTCAAGGTCACCGGACTTGAAATATATGAAAAATATAAAAAAAATAATTTAGTGCACGTTATTTTGGGCTCGATATTAAAATCGCGTGATAGCGGAGGCATAATTTTCGACTGCGCGCAGTCGAAGATCCATCTAGTTTTTTTCTGAAAACATATTTTTATGAACTTATTGAAGGAATGGAATACTAAAGATGTTACCTTTCTATAATAAGAATATTATTTTTGGGTGGTGGTACCCTTTAAGACATGATCATATGAATAGCAACCCCCCCCCCCCCCCCCCCCCCCCCCCATTCATCTATTATGAATAGAAGGAAATTCAGCTGGGTAAGAAGTCTTTTGAGTGTCTATATTTTTGTATCATAATGAAAACAATTTTGCTCTGCTGATATTTTAAAATAGGGTACGGTCTTTGTAATAGTCAAGGGTATCATGTTCTGATGTATAGTCTCTTGTCTCATTTTGTGTACAGAAGCTACGTTGATCCTACGTTGATCCTACTATACTACTAAACATATGATTAACATGATAACAGAATGGAGCATACCACTTTGATAATAACACAATCTTTCTTGTAACAGACAATACTAAATGAAAACAGTTTTTCTATGCTGATATTTCAAGCTAGGCTGTCATCTTTTCTGATGCATAGTCTCTTGTCTCATTTTGTATACAGAAGCTACGTTGATCCCACCACACTGCCCACCATTCCAGCAAAAGGCATCAACATGATGAAGAAGAGACAGCGACTAACAAAGAGCGGAGATGGTAAGAATTTAGTTGGTGTGATCAATGAAAATGAAGTTCAATCCTTAAAGAAATGTGTGCATCAGCAACTTTTGCAGAAGACATCAATTATCTTGAGAGCATTCTGAAATCATCAGATGCTATGAACCATTGATTGGTCTAGATGAGGATGCCTTTTATAATGGTTTTGGGCCTATATTTGAGTTTGATTTGTATCTCTTCTAATGATGAATTGTTCACTATATGCCTATAAGGGATATGCCGTTAAACTCACTCTAGTGACTACCTGCATATTAAACATATATATCTAAGGCCAAAAAAAAAAATTTGTTTGATTGGCGTAACGGGCAACCAAAAATTAGGGTAGGTCGGTAGGGATTTTTTTTCTTTTTTCGCACAAATACACAAAAACACACACAAAACACATCGCAATTTCAAATTCTATTGCAATTTTTTATTAATTTTTAATTTTTTGTTAAATAAAAAAAAAAAAAATTCAGAAAAAGCCTCTAGGGTCGGCGTGCATTAGCGCCGGTATTTTTAGGGGCGGGCGGGTTACGCCAATCCAACCATTTATTTTTCATGGCCTAATCTTGACTCCCTAAGAAGCATTTTATATGATAATTGATAATAAACCTGTCTTTAACAGCCAAAGATCTGCATATAAAGACCAACAATTTTGGCTCCCTAGGAAGGAGTGTACATGTTAATGAACCTCTATGAAATAAAGAACACAGGTCTGCTCATCAAGACCACTCGGCTCTGTGTGCGAAGGGCTTTAAGCCATCCGCACACAGAGCCGACCAGATCCGCCTGGTTTTCATTCAGTCAAGAGTCGGTTTCGCTCAGTCGTAGCCAATTCAACATGTTGATTCGGCCTCGAATGATATCCGACTGGCTCTTGACCGGCAAAACAGGAGTCCTGAGGCAACGAATACTGAGCTGAACCGACTGAAAATCAGTCGGATCGGGTTGAGTAGGCTCTGTGTGTGGAGGGCTTTAGACGCATGTCTAGTATATGTTATAAGATTTCCAAAAATGTTGATTATCCTTGAATGATTTCTTGCCTCGTATCTTTGCTCAGAGCCACAAAGCTGGGTTTGCATGTTCTACCAGCACAAGGCGATCATGTCCTGGGAGCTCATGAAGCATGCAGCCGCCATCCACCAGACACAGATCTATGACATGTTATTGTATTACCAAGGATGTTGATTATCTGAATTATTATTTATTTCATTATTTATTACTTGATCTTGTATCCTTGCTCAGAGCCTCAAGGCTGGGTGTGCGTTTTCTGCCAGCACGAAGCCATCACAGCGTGGGAGCTCATGAAGCACGCGTCCGCCATCCACCAGACACAGATCTACGACATGGGCGGAGTGGACCAGCCTAAGATGGACGGACAGGAGGCGATGCAGACGCAGCAGTCCATGATGTAAGACGACAACGACAGACGGGCGTGTCTTATCTTTTACGATCACCCCCGACATTGTACCTTACGATCACCTCGACATGGACCTGCAGATCACCCTGGACATTTTAAGATGACGATGGGCGTGTCTTCTCTTTTACGATCACCCCGACATGGACGACCTGCGGATCACCTCAACAGTGACTCCCCTTACCCCCCTCCCTGTCCCTGTTCTTCCCCCCTTGCCGTCCATTTTGAAGTGGTTGGCGGATGCTTCTGACCATTGTGCTTCTCTGCCCCTCTCAGCTGCGAGCCATTGAAATTGGACATTCAAAAGGCCATGGTATACGGTTTATGGAACACGAGGCACCCATGAAAAGTTCATATATTATGGGGCCATGGTATTGTCTATAGCAAATGGTAAGTGTAAAAATTGTTGGCCTCTAGCCGTTGGCCAGATGTTATTCTTGTCAATACATTGTCATGATATGTGACCGGGGTATGGAAAGGATGAAGAGGAAAAGTCTTAAACATGCTATAGATTTCAACCGTAGAGGGCAACTGCCGGAGGATATCATGATACACAACAAGCGGAGAACTCGCAGACACGATGCACGGCATCATCTACGCTAGTAACCATGGTGATCGGTCATGTGATCTTGTGTCGGGAGTGGGAGAGGTACTAATAGGATTTCCCTTTTTGACTTGTCGTTGAGGTGTACGGACTGACTGAAAATGAACTGCTGTATTTATCATGAAATTCATGGCAACTCGCGTTAACCATGTCACGGTATGATGAAGGCCCCAAGGATACACAAAATAAGGTGGTCAACTTTTAGTGGAAAAAATATTAAGTAACTTTGTCATACAGAAATTTGTTGAGAAAAAATGGGATGGTTAGGAACTTGTAGATTTATTGACTGCAGACCATGTTCTTTCAATACTAATGTGAATTTTGTTCTTTTTAGGATGGAGTTTCACCAAAACTAATAAATGGTCTGCATCAAAACAATCACGATTAATGGAATATTCTACATCGAGAAAAAAAATTAATATTGACATCAACTTCGAATCGTAAATGTGAATCTACTGGAGTGACCATAAAAGTCAGTATAGAGGGTGGCTATGCTATGGAACAAAATTCATAGAACTGTGTTTTAAAATTAGTTGGTGCCGATTTCCATTCACATGTGGAATGGTGCAATATTCATTTGGGTGATGATAATTGAGTGCAAGGAGTGATTGTGACCTGCTTACGGGACAGTACATTGGAAGAATTGGCCAATATCGTAAAATCGTTGTTTTGATAATGGCTGAATGTACATTTTGTGGCCGATTGAATGACAAAAGATGGGTTCGATAGTTGCATAAGTATAATGTGAAATGAATGTAACTAGCATTTATTAAATGATCAAATGTTTATCTTATATTTCTTGGCTAAATAGCAAACTTTCTTTAAGTCCTTTAATTGTCCCATTTATATTTCCGTTGTAACGAGTATATCTATTATCAGTACTGTGCATAAAGTATTTTTTGAGTAGGTTTAACTTTTGATTGAAATATAATTGAATTTGATTCGATAATTCAATCACGGGCACTTGCTAATTCTAGGCAGGGCTCGACACTAGCACTTGCCTGGGGCAAGTCAAATTTCATAAATGGCCTAGTTTGGTTACCCAGTCGGGCAACTAAATTATTGGTCAAATATGAGAGAAAAATGTAATTCCTTGGGTTTAAATCTCATTTACAAAAGTAAGTGGGCAAGTTAACTTTCTGTTCGGGCAAGTTACATTTGAAAAGTTATGATTTTACTTGCCCGAATAAGCCAGTAAGGAAAAAAGTGTGGAGGTTTGCTCTAGGGTTTTTTAAAGACTGCCACTAATCAGTATCATACACTTGGCAAATCTGAAATCTCTTCATTGAAAATTCTTAATCTCGCCATAATATTGTCTCATAATTACAATGTATTTTGTATAGTGCACTAGTTACACAGTTTCTTGTCTAGAATGAATAAGCACTTGGACATTCAAACATCTAGTTCAGCCAAAGATATCTCTGGCTCGATCCACAGTGGGATTTAAAAAAGTTGTTATAATATTTGGGCCCCGTTGTAGAGAGACATGCAATCGATTGTAAAGTTGCAATTTAAATGCAGGTCAGAAAATGTGTGCATTACAACCAATCAGATTTGCCCATTTTGTTACATGATATCACATTATTTACAAATGATTGCATCTGCTTCTGCAACAGGGCGCAGATGTGATAGGCATGTATAGTGTGCTAAATGCATGGAAGTATATACACATGCAGAGAACTGTAGGGAGAGATCTTACCATTTTTCTTCCTCCAATTCATGCATTGAACATATACTTTTTAACAATTGGTGTGGATGGTTGATTAAGCTCATATTGAGCTCAAATCTATTGATAGTAAAAATTTATGAAATGAATCAGTCACTCCTCCCCCCCACGTTCCAAATTCACCAATGAAATGTTGAGGTCTACATATCTGTGATATGATGTGAATAGGGCCATACTCGATTATATAGTCTTTGAGACATTGTTGCGCAATCGCAGATCTTGTGTAAAACATAAATACCCATTTTTTGTCTGTAATTTCAAGCCACTGTAAGAGAATGGGCCATATGCATTCAAATAAACGACTGGTTTTAGATTTTACTAAGCTTTTGAAACTTAATGGGTCTACGGGCTAATGTTTTTCTTTATTTCAGGTGGCTGGTTTTCTCCAACAAGAACTAATTTTATCCAAAAGTGAATTGCTGTTTTGGGGGCGGGAGGGGGGTCCTACAGCCCCACTCGACCTCCCCCCTCCCGCCTCTTACATACACATATAGTTTAACGAAAGATCACCAACACATTCTATTGCGGGAGATATTCGTGATGGAGGAAATAATGTAGGTACAATTTTTTAGCTTATACCCTAGCTAAAGCCTAGTAAATGCAATTGCTTGTTTGATGCATATGGCTCATAGTGTGTACTGTTCTTCACGTATTTTTTTTTTTGTCCTTTAACTCAGTAGATGTCTTTTTTTTTGGAAATTTATTTCCTTTGATATTTGAATTTATTTTGTGTATGATGGTATAGGAACAATAATATATCTTGACCTTTTTTAGATTAGGGTATGTATCATGAATTTTGTGTATTATTCATTAACTTAACTATGAGCATCAGTAACATATATATAACAAAAGGCATGTAAAATTGCTTGATTAGAATGTACTGACAACTTGGAAAGTAGTAATTTTTTTATGTGCGCCTGTGTATTTTCATTTATTTACTTATTGAATAGAGAAACAAAATTTAACCTGCGATTAAAGTAAATGGTTGCTTATTGTATTTGCATTTATTGTTAAAAAGTAAGTCAAAAAACAATTGGTAGATGTTTTTGTAGTTAAGATGCGTTATTTCATTTATTTAAATATAAAAATCAAGTGTAGAATGTCTTTTTTGGTGTATATTTTTAGTGTAGTTTAGCGCGTAATTTACGAAATCATCTTCGCATGTATTAAATAATGCTTATTGAAACGTTATTAACTTTTATTATTGGAAATTGTTCACAAGACATGTGAGGTTTAGATTGAAAACTGTAGAAATGTAGAGTAGAACGTACCTTTTATTTCTTAAATATGTATTTTTTTGCATATGTTATTCAACGGGACATGCATATCAACTTTTTGTGAAAGGACAGTCATTTCTGTAATTGAACCGTCAGTTTTTTCAGCGATTTATTCATATCCCTCGATATCAAACTTTATTTTTTCATCCATCCTTTCCAAAGTTTATTTGTCCTCCATATTTTCCAAGGACCTTTCTTGAATTTTTGTCACAAAACTGTGATATTTTGAGTCGCCTTCCGTGCTTGTGTTGAAAATCCTCATTTAACTCTGGATATTCTGTCCCTGCGGGGAAAGCAACATAAAATTGTGCCAAAATGCTTTCATTTACGAAGATATAGTGCATATGAATATTTTTATGAACGATAAATATCCAGGTGAACCTTTACCTACCTTAGTGCGCCAGGCTAAAGTGAATGAAATTGAAAGAAATGTTGACAATTATATGTATGCTTTTCACCGATTACAAGTGGGACAACAAAATTAATTTCCATTTGAATATGGACAAAAGTTAAATACGAGTTGAAATCTAGTGCTCTGGCATTTTTTTCCATGACCCTGAATTGGTCACTATACAATTTTGTTTTAAAATTCCCTTTTTAATGTTGTTAATTTGTTTTTTAGTTGTGTATTCATTCACGGACCATCTCTTTCTGTTTTTAATTTGATTTTTATGTAGGACCAAGATACCATAGAATGGTCATACTTTACTTTGTCTTTTTAATATATTTTGTTTTTTTAACTTTTATTTTCCTTTTTAACGTTCTTAATGTTCACCCGATATCCCTTTATATTTTTAGCCCCCTTCCACAAAAGTTTAACAATATTCACACGTTGGCAATGAATTGCCATTCAATATTATTCCTCAAGAGAAATAGCATTTTACAGATTTCTCTTGCCATATTTGGCACTTGTAGTGATGAAAGCTCCAAATTCTGGTCCAAATTTGATTTTCAGGATGCGTGACGAGATAAGAAAGAGAGGAAAGGCTTGGAATTTTGAAGTATCGGTACAAAATTCATATTTTGCATGGGCAAAGATTTCTGTACAAGTTGTGAACACGGTGTATAGATTGCATTGTGAATTTGAAGATCTGTAGGACATTGAATTACTTGTAATATCTGTACCAAATTCATGTCATTTTGCAAGATTTGTAAAAGGTATGAAAATGTGAACTTTACAGAGGAAGAACGTGGAATTTTTAGAAAATAATATCTGTACCATATTCATTATGCTCCATGAGAACGAAGAGGAGATATAGACATATATTTTTGTTGAATCTATACCAAATTTCATGCTAGGTCAAGATTTGTACTTAAAAAGAAGAGATAGCATGGTCAGTTGTTGTTTGGATTCTAAACTGTGTTTCATGTATACCCCCCTATAGCGCAACAGCATTGATCATGTGTTTGGCCAGATCAATGATGTTGCGCAGAACTCCCGTTTGCGGCGCTATAGGGGGATAAACCATATCGATGGGTAAAATCAGGAAACGCAGTTCAGGATCTAAACAAGGTCAGTTGAATTTGTACGGACATTGGCTTGAAGAGCGAGTAGGTATTCATTCGTCGGAGTTCAAATTTATTGTGGAATCTGGGGGCATATTTTTGTTCTTTATTCATCTTTAGCCATTCAATGCAAGCTTCGCCCCGTTTGGAAAAATTGTGTTCTTCCTGCTTTATACAAATTGGCAACGCGTAGTACCTATGATCATTAACAAGGGCAAATTGATAGACAACTTCCGGTTTAGTTGAACGAGCCATGTTCTATGCATGGCTTTTTCCCCTTTTTTCTTTCCTCATTGTCCTTTGTTTGTTGTATTTCCTTCATTGTACCATTATCAAAACAATCCTTGAAAAAAAAAAAAAATGAATGAAATACTTCAGTACAAGATTTTGGGTAGAGTGGGTAATTTAAGCCATGCATAGATCAGAGCTTTACACCGGTATTCTCCCAGAGGTCCTTTGATTAGACTAATATATTTACCTTGGTTGTCTATCGTTTTGACTTTAATTTTAATGATCAATGTGACACAGCATTGCCAATTTGTGTGAAGTAGGTAGGGAGATTGAATGACATTGGTATATCACAGAACCTATATTGCCACTTGTGTCTTTGTCGAATAGTGTACAATGTCATCTATGGAGCGAGAGAGAGAGAGGAAAAATATTAATAGAAAGAAAAAACAAAGAGAAAACTATTTTTGATAGCAGAATTGAGAACTGAATATGATTGAATTACTCGATATTGTATGTATCATCATTTATTACATATGTGACCTTACACCACAAAACGACCGTTATGTCGCTGTGGTAGTTTCTCTTTTATTAGCTAAAATAGTGAAATTTTGTTCAAAATATGAGATTTAGGATTTTGGTATTTCCTGAATAAACATATTTTAATCTAGCTTCTGTAACATTTTGAGCGTCGGAAATCAGGTTAAGATATTTTTTTCCATCTAATAAATGTGATCTTATTACAGCGCTTTAATGGAAACTGATCTTTTAAATGGCCCGTTTCTCCCTTATTTTAAAAATGCTTCAGCCATATTCAAAATCTTTGGTGTTTATTTTGAGAGGGTTTGCTTAGTCCAAATATGACAAATGATATACCATTTTAAAGGTAATGACTTCTATTTTAATGTTTTATGAAAAGCAGCACAATCAGTTTTCCCGACTTATCGGTCGTTTTGTGGTGTAAGGTCACATATGTAAAAAGATATCATGTACTGTACAGTGGACAGAAGTTTGGCTCTTCACTTGAAGCTGGCTGGTTTCAAACCGGGAAGCTTCAGCGAGGAGTATGTTAATAAATGTTTTAATTGTTCGTAGAACACGATTCGGCGTCTCTCAGTCTTATGTGATGTATTTTTGTTGGTGATCTTTGTTTTAGCCGATAGGTAGATTTTGTGTAGAAGAATCCGGTTTCAAGTCTATAGGGCCTAACTGGGGGGCTTCCAAGAGTACAACAGAAGATAATTTGAATAGGTTTTAACCGTTATGCAACATGTTTGGTGTATTATTGTCTCCTAAACAATCGGTGACCTTTGTTCAGCATGCTAGACATGCTAGAAGCACTCCAGTTATGGCAGATGTAGACCTGAAACCGGATTGGTCTATAAGGGAAAGTACAGTTCTGGTTAAACTTAAAGGGGACCACCAGGCAAAGAACAACACATTATTATATGTTTTGGTACCGTTTTGTGATATCAAATAGATACCCAACATTTTGCAAAGGGTTGTGTAATTCATAAACAAAGCAATTAATTTCCACCACTTACGGAACCACTGCTGGTTCCATACGGGCCAACCATTTGCGAGTGCGCCAATGCTATTCACGCGCACGTTTGTAAACAATAGATTCCCGGGCGATTCGTTCGCTCTGCACACATTGCAATTCACCGCACACATAGCAGTCTGCGTAATTCAGACCGCATGAACGCATGCTTTAGAATGGTGATGCGTTTCCAATTATATAGTTTTTTTCTGGAAACATATTTTTGTGAACTTGTTGATGGAATGGAATACTAAAGATGTTACATTTCTTTATTAAGAAAATTATTTTTGGGTGGTGGTACCCTTTAAGTTATAATTCAATGATGCTTTAATGGTAGAAAAAATATCAAATAAGTAAAATTATGTGCTATTCAAATTTTACACTTTATCATTACCTCACAAAAAATATCACATTTTGACTCTTTACTCTCAAAATCGACCACAAATATGTATTTTTACAAAGCAGACAACCAAACATTAAATTGTACACATTTATTCTCAGATTCATATACAATACAATAATGTCCATCACTTATCAAATTATATGGTGACAATATATATTTTTTCTTCTCTATTTTGTAACAGAAAAGGGTGGTACAAAATGTACATTAGTAAACATTTTTACAATCCATGCTTGATAATACATGTATGATGGAAGGGTTCCTGTTAACAAATGTTAAAGAGTTAGGGAAATGAAGTAAGAAATTATCCCCCTGATCATACTAGCACACTGTAAATCTTGTAGAGGATTTCAAATTTTAATAACAAAAAGAGAAAGGTTTCTCACATGGTAGTTTCATTACACTTTTTGTTTAGGGTGAAGAATAAATACCATCAATATTGAAGAATATTTGTATACTATTACTACAGTGGAACCTCTTTATAACAAGTTTAATCATAACCAGGTACTTGATATAGTGATGTAATTTTACAGGTCCAGGTTCTGTGTATTTTGTTGTTTTTAAGCCCTGATAAAGAAAGATATTTATGGGCCGGGAGGTGCTCGTTATAACGAGGTTTCACTGTATTGCGTAAGGTTAGTAGGGCGAATATTTAAACCCCAATCAATATATCAAAAGCACATTGCCTACCGTCACGAGAAAGGATGGTACCCCCTTACTATCGGATATCCTTCTAAACGCGACTCTTGGTGGGTGAACCAACTAGTGAAAATCCCTCTCGAACTTCAGGCAAGTTGTGCTGAATCTATGTCTATTATAAATGCCCAAAGATCACATGGGTACTGCAGGACAGGCTATGTTGTATTCAACTGTCCAGTTGTTGCAGATACATTAAAACTGTCTTAGTGGCCACCTGTCTATATCAGCCAACATGCCTATAGTGGCCACCAAAAGTGACCCCTGCAGAGAAAAATAGTGTAATGGAACCTGTCTACAGAGGTCACCTGTCTACAGTGGTCACTTTACTTATATCCCTTGGGTGGTCACTATACACAGGTTTGACTGTACTATGGCAACTGCTGTATGCCTCCATGCCATTTGGCTGTTGGCAGAGTAGTTACGATGATTGGGCAGTTGCAACAATAAAAACAGTTTTATGAAACGGGGGCCCTGGACACAGAACATGCCCCATACGCTGGGCAAGTAGAAATTGATGTTGAGAGAATTTGTTTCACAGTTGTTTTTGCATGTAAATAAATTTTCTGTCCGGCAAGTAAAATTTGAACATGTGTGATTTAACTTGCCCAAACGGGCAGGTCAGTATACAAAAAAGTTAGTCTGGAGGCTTGGGTACTGTAAGTAGTTGATGGAGCGACAGAAAGGGACTTATCTGATATCATAAACTCATTGTGTAGCTCATTACAAAACGCATCTGCAGGCAACATGCCAAATTCTAATCAAGACATGATTCTTCAAATAAAAATACACTTTGTGACCAGTGTATCCGCTATAAAGACGACTTCAGTTCCACTTTAGTTGTAGGGGAAAATTGAAGAATCCTAATATCATGGATGATGGTTTATGAAGGATATAATATTTCTTCCTAGTTCTAGGATCTAACTCAACTTTTATCTTCCTCAAACTCTTACTTGTAAAGTACGTCCACTTCAAGAGCAACTTCATTTTCTATGAGAAAATGTGAGAAGTAATTCTAGAACCTTGTTCTATATTGGGAAAGGATCAAAATTATGCTATGCAGGATATTGCAAGATCCTGCATTCGGAATGCTCTATTCAATTTTAACAAAGGAGGCGTTATTCGCCATTCCTGTCCAGAGGGGGCAGAAGACTCCCTATTGTCCACAGAACAATAACAAACTGGGAGATTACCTGGCAAGGCCAATTTCAATAGCTATTCAGAACCACGAAAAACCTCCAGAACTCTTGGCACAATTGTCTTTTATTCGATCTTGAGTGGTGCAGGATATTGCATTCCTCATTTCAATGGGGATGGGGAATGCAGGATCCTTCGATATCCTGCATAGCATAATTTTGATCCTTGCCCAAAGAGGTTTCACTATACCCACCTAAGGAAAACAAAAAGTTTAAAAAAGTTAAAGTCTTTCCCGTACCAATGTTGGCACATAAGGTGGCGCCTATCTCCGTTTCAATAGCCCTAGGCCACACGTCTACTAAATGTAGCGAAAGTTACAGAAGGGGGCTAGTCCTCTGGTAACTCATGTGATTAACTTTCCCTTCTCCATTCTATAAATGCCGAGTGTCTGGCTAGATGGCAGAGGTACCATTTTTAAAGTCTTTGGTATGACCCGGTCTGGGTTCGAACCCGGGACCTCCCGTGCATGAGGCGGACACTCTAACCGCTAAGCCACCATGCTCGGTACTAAGGAAAACAAGCAACGTAGCAACTGTAGACAGGCTCCATGACAATGTTTTTTTCTTTGCAGGGGATTGATTTTGGTGGCCACTATAGGGAGGCTGGCTGCTCTAGACAGGTTTCATGACATTGTTTTCTCTGGCCAGGATAGGCTGGTTGGCTGCTATGGACAGGTTGCCGCTAAAACTATATAGTTTCTTGTTTCTTCCCAGATCTTCTTTAATTCATATCTCGACTCAAATGTAGACGCGGCTCTTGTCTGTTGGCATGTCATCTAAGTGTGTCTGTGTCAATGTGTGTGTCCGTCTTGTCTGTTGGCGTGTCATCTGGATGTGTCTGTGTCTGTCTACCTGTCTGTGCGGCTGGCAGCTGATCTCCCCAGCTGGTATAGCGAGCACACCGGTAGAGATCCCTGGATGCAAAAAGGAAGAGATTCATCAACATGTTAAACTTATGCATTGATTTGAAGTTAACTGTTCAGTGTTACTTAAAGGGATAGTGTAGTTTTGGTCAATCATAACTGTAATAATTAAAACTTATCATTTAAATTATCATTTAAAACTAACAGTTATAGTTCAATGATGCTTAAGTGGTTGTAAAACATATACACTGATAAGTTACAGGGATGTTTTCATTTAAAAAGCAGCCATTGACACAAGAGGGCACCCTCCAGACACCTCAAGTTTCAACCATTTTTATAATCAACAAAATGTGAGTGTGACGTTTGGTTAAAATAATTAGTCAATAGAGAGATCATCAAAAACAATTTTGTTAGATTTTCAAAAATGTGTAGCATTTTAAAATAATTGTTTTACATTATTGAATAAAAGTTGGCCCCGCACATTTATTCCAATAATATACTTCTAATGGATATTTGAGCCGTTTCTTAACCGATTATGATCAAATAAAGTTGCCATCAAAATTGTGTGCTCTTTCAAACACTTGGTTTTTCAATACCCTCTATACCAAATTCAAATTTCCCTTTAAAGGACAACAAAACACAAGCAAATTGTTGCATTTATAGACTCTTAAGAGATTTTGAGGAACAATCTCTGAAAGTTGAGGCAAGAAACAAGAAAACTATGGCTCTTTGAAGATATCTTTGGGCGACTGCTAACTGGTACATCAAATTATTGCTAGTCATCACCATCACCATCAGCATCACCACCATATCATAACGAATATTGCATACCTGCTGTGTTTACCCTTCGTGATGACCGCCTCCCCGAGGCTTCCATCTTGGCGACAGAGACGACAGATCACATGACGCGAGCGCCTGAGGATGGGCCTAACTACACGCGGCCAGTCAGCTGCTGCAATCATAAAACAAAACAAACAAAACTAGAAATATCGCTGAATGTGATTAATACCCCCCGCAGTACTGGTTTGTGACCCTTACCCCAAGAACATCAAGTGTACCAAATTACATTAAAATTGTGGAAGTAGTTTGCTTCTCGAAGTTACCTTATATTTGGTGCAAAATTGTGGTTACCATGGCAACGCCTTATCCAAAATACAAGTAAAATATTTCTTGCACACCAAACATCAAGTGAACCAAGGTTCATTAAAATAATTGCTCGAAAATTGTGAAAGTAGTTCGCTCCTCAAAGTTTTTTGCAATGGACCGACAGACAGACCAACCAACTGACCGTACGCTGATTCTAATATACCCCCTTTCAAACTTTGTTTGGCGGGGTATAATAATACAATACAGGGATGTAAGTGGCACAATGAGTGAGCAAGCTACTCGGCTAACAGAATGCTCATAAAAAAGAAAGTCAAAATTAACCCAGCATATATCCCCCAGGATATATCCCCCCCCCAATATTTGAGGTGGGGGGAGATCCCCTGTATTATTATCCACCCAATATTTGGGGTTCAGAAATATTAAAAATAACATTAAAATAAAGGGACACTGCCTCTCTTTCATTATGTAAAAATTCATACAATAGTCACGCTTTAAATCACATCTTGAGAGTGCTAAACTGCCCTAATCCAATATCTTCCCGGGGCTGTGCCCCCTGGACCCCTATTAAGGCCATCGGACCCAGTCCCCTGTATACACTTATTCGAGATTTCTCGATATGCCCACTAAAATGAGCTAAATTTTTATAACTTACTTAAAGGGATAGTTGAGTTCTGGTAAGGAGAGTACAGTTTTAGTGAAACTGAATTTTAGTAACCAAAACCTGCATCATTACATTACAAACTAATAGTTATAACTAGAAAGGAACACAAAATTACAAATGACGTAGTAAAGATCATATTATCATTCAAAAAGAGCCGTTAAAACGTAAGAGGGCGCTCTCTAAACACTCATCGGTTTCAACCATTTTGAATAAAATATTGTGCATGTGATGCTTTGTTGAAATAGTGATTAGATAGAGAAATAACCAACAACTATTTAAATACCAATTTTGTAATTTTTTGAAAAGAGGAAGCATTTTTTTGAATTTTTAACGGCTGGTTCAAAATTCTCTAATAAACCCGGGGCCCTGGGTTTATTACAAATTATTATATTTATGGATATTTCAGCCGTTTCTGAACCGATTTTGATCAAACAAAGATGATTTTATTGTTTAAATATTATGCTCTTTCAAATTTTACACTCAGTTTTTCATTACCTCACAAACCAATTAAGTAGTCTAGCGCCCTCTCTACCAAAACTCAACTTTCCCTTTAACAACATCTTTAGTTCTGAATATCTAAAAATCCAAAAGCTTCCCCCCTGGACCTGCAATGAGATTCCAAACGTGGGTATCCCTTGATTGATTCCATTTAGGGGTTCATCAGGCTGCTTGCAATGTGCACTTAATCATTTTAACATTGCTAAACAGCTAGATCCGAAAAGCTAACAGGGTCTCTGCCCTCTGTGCCCCAGCAGTGACTAATGCAGGTGTCATTTGTATGACGCACCTCTTGACCCCCGGGAAAGGTGCGTCATGCATGCGTCATGTACTCCCATATTGATGATGCACAGTACCGTCATGGAAGCAAAAGGTCAGTCACAACAATGACCCATGTGTGCATCATAGTCAGTCACTTTACCATGGGTGCGTCACAAGGTTCGTCTGTAGGAGCAATAGGACCGTCATTTTCATGAAATGGTGCGTCACAATTTTGACTCAAATATGCGTCAATGTTTCCTAATGGTGAGTCACTTTTTTTCTGACAGAGGGTGCGTCATTGTTTATAAAAGGGTGAGGCACATCGGTACAATGACGCACCTTTCCCGGTGGTCAAGAGGTGCGTCATTCAAATGACACCTGCATAAATAGCGGGCTCCTACTCCCCACCCTTCTAAGTGCTCACAGAGTGTGCTACGTGCACACAATGTCCATTGAATTTAGGTGTTGACATTCGGTTAAAAAATATTTTGTGTCCCCTACCCCCCTGCCCCCCACCTCGTCATAAAATCTGCTGGGTTGGTCACTTCGCTCCCTCACTGAAGGTGGTCAAAATCATGTATCATCCCTACCAATGGCAAGAAGAAATCAACGTCTATGCTATACGGTACAGATTCAACAATTAATATCAAGCAAACAACAGCCAAATATGAAACTGATGAAATTCCCACTTACTTTCTTGCGATGCGTCTCTGCCACCCTTCTTGAGGATGACATAGGAGAATCTCTCTGTGCGGAGCTCATCCCCCTTCAGTCCCACGTACTGCGGTAGGGGGTGGAAAGCCTGCTCAAAATTGCACGGCGTACCGCTCTCGTCGGTAAGCCTCGGACAAGTCTGATCGTGAGGGCACTGCAATTGTCAATACAATGATAATGATCATTATAATGTTAAAACAAATTCAAATCATAAAGTGTCTTATATGATTGTAAAATGGGTAAAATTATTGTTTTTCTTATGTGTATTTGTTTATAATAAAAGATATCTGAGTTTCATAGCCAAAAGAAAACTAGCCCTTTAAATCACCCAAAGAGTACACCCTCTTCCAATTGATAATGGTCACTTGGGCTACAATGACACCTTATTGTAACAAGCACCTTGGGCTCATACCATGTTAATCAGATATCTCATTGTGTCGGGGCTTCAAAATTATAAATATAAAGATCATGGACCTATGAAATTACCTAGCTATATCAGGAATCTTGTTATAACAAAGCTCGTTATATAGAGGTTCCACTGTATTTTGTCTAAATAATGTTTGAAACTTGAATTTCCCCCAACTCCAATCTTTACTCCAAACTCTAAACCTAGGCCCTAACCCCAACATCGAATCTAAATCTCTAATCCTAATATTCTAAATTTTGATTTCCCCGTAGACAAAATTGACGTAGACCAAATGGATGTAGACTTAATTACAAGTTATCAACAAGGTTTCATAGGTACTAACAGGTGCAAAAACATGTCCTTCTAGACTGTCGTTTTGACGCACAAGTCTATCCTGAACTTGGGGTTCCGATTCTTCTCTGCTTGCTTCCGCATCAGTTCTTGATTCATCTTTACTTTCCTGCAAACAAACAAAATGAATAATATTTCAAGAATTTACTAATGTGCTTTACTTCTGGTGGGCTACAGAATATTGTAGATGTAGTTGAAGAAAGATGTGGCATTTAGTTACATGTCAAAAGACAAATGTGATTAGTATAGCAAGAATAAAGTAAAAACTTAAATATTAAAGCGGAAGGGAATGGGGATTTATTTGAACAAATAGTTAAGTATGAACTTCAAATATTTAGATAGCACAATAAATTCAAAGTAAACTTGCATTCAACAAACAGGAAGAACTGTAACACAAGGTTTCAGTTTAAATGTATCAAGACATACTAGTGCCTACATTGGGCAGAGACCCTGGTGAAGGCAGATGTTATAGGGATCTAGTATCATTTTCCAAATCCACAAAACTTAATCAGAAATCTAGAGGTTCTCTCATACAGTGTTGTATCCGTACTACCAATAGAAGGTTGTGGTTTTTCAAATTTCCCTTTCGTTAAAAATATATTTACTATTGAAGTGTTCAGATTTGTAACTATCCACTGGATAGCCATAACTGTGTACAAAGACAATGCAATGAGTTATATCACTTTGCATTTTTGCTCATTACTCGGCCATAAACATCCATTTAACGTGAAATTTTCATCAAATCACAAAACTACACATTTTATCAACCATTTTATCAACCATTCATCACTTTTTGCACATGCCAACAAAGTTTTAGATCCCTTTAAAAGACTGGAAGCATGTGGAACATGTTTTTTGAGCTTATTGACATTATAATATTTAATAGTTTCAAGCATTAGGTGTAGTAAAGCCGTTACCTGTATAATAGCATCCCTGATTTCCATAAGTGCAAGGTAGCTCTCATAACTCCCGTTCTCAACCAGCACCATGTAGTCATTTGTGATCCTCCACAGGTTTCTGGCTGCGCTGATTCTGTCGTTTAGGGATGGGAGGTCGAGCAGGGAGTACGCTGATACGGTCATGTCATATCTCGACTAAAATAAAAACAGGAAACGACAAGGATTGAGATAAATAAATTATTTTGGTTACCCCCCCAAAAAAGGTAACATGGAATGAATACAGCATCAAGGTAACTCTCATAACTCCCATTCTCAACCAGCACCATGTACTCATTTGTGATCCTCCACAGGTTTCTGGCCACGCTAATTCTGTCGTTTAGCTATGGGAGGTCAAGCAGGGAGTACGCTGATAGGTTTATGTCATACCTTGACTGAAATAACAACAGGAAACAAGGATTGGTTTAAAAATGACAATTTGTTTGGTTACCCCCCAAAAGGGTAACAACGAATAAACACAGCAACATGCAGTTAATTGGTGATCCTCCACAGGGTACTAGCAGCACTGATTCTGTTGTTTAGCGATGGGAGATCGAGCAACGAGTAGGCTGATATGGTCATGTCATACCTTGACTGCAATGAAAACGGGGAAAGAACAGGGAATGAGTTATGCCAATTAATTTGATTAACCCCTCCCTCCCGACGACAGTTTGAAAGGTAGAGCCTCTCCTACCACCCCCCCCCCCCTTAAAAATAATCTCACACCTTTGCCGAGTTATTCTACAATTACAAGCTCAAGCAAGAATACCTACTGTTTTTTCCAGGACTACCAGTCATTTGTAGAACTAACCAAGAAATAACACCAACAGTCCTTTCCAAGTCTACCAAAGTCCTGATCACTTAGATTCACTCCATCTCTTCTAACATGATGCTACCACAAGCCAACTCTGTATTATCAGCATTCTTTTGATCAAAACTAATAAAAACTAAATATCAAGCAGCAGGCTCAAAAAACCTACCCAGAGGGAGACGGGCATGTAGTACTTTCAGAACTACGAACCCAAGAAAGAATACCAACAGTCCTTTCCAGGACTACCAAAGTCCTTTACAGTACGATCCAGTCCCTCCTTTCTTACATGGTGCTACAACAACACCCCATTCATACTTGCGTCTAGCACTGGCCTGGCACTGGCCTGGGATAAGATGTCTACCCATTCATACTAGGCATCAACACTGGACAAATAGTTCAGTGCACCCTATTGTATTGTGATGTCACATGGCTATACAAAACATGTGCGCAAAGCGCGCGTGTTGATAGAACAAGATCGTAATGCGCATGCGCAATCCAGGCCACTGTTAAGCCACTGTTCATTCATACTGGCGTCTAGCACTGGCTCGAAGCCGGTGCCGAGCCAGTGCTAGACGCAAGTATGAATGGGATGCAAGTCTACAGTGAATAACTATCATCATTATTTCTACTAAACTAAACTCAAAGAACGGCCTCCAAACACTCACCCTGAGGGAGACAGGCATGAAGAAGCGATGGTAGACGTTGGGGATGTGCAGAGTCTCCTTCCTCGGATCCACCAGGAGCAGTCTCTCTGCAAGCTGATGCATGGACCTGGAGACATCCACCAAGTAATACTCCTTCACGGCATCTTGCCACAAACTGTGGGCCACCCTGTGTGAGACGTACATATATCTTAAATTAGCTGTCTATTTCATTCATTTCAATATTTCGTAATAAATATACGTAACCAGTTAATGCTCCTAAACTGCATTTGCCATAAGTTGTGAGCCTGTGTATAGATATCGTTCATTAGTTACAACTACATTTCACTTCAATGTGTTTATTAATTTGAACTTTATTTTTAAGGCAGTGCTCCTTCACTGTACCTTGCCTATAACTATGGGCTGCCTTTGATAATATAAATAAGGGTTTTATATTAAAGGGCAATAAAACCCAAGTAAAATGTTGCTTTCATAGTCTTGAAGATATTGAGAAGAATAATCTCTGAAAGTTAGAGCATAATCGGGTAAGAAACAAGAAAACTACGACTCTTAGAAGATATCCATTTATTCCTATGGGGAACTCAAATTGGCAACGTACTCTGATAAGTTTTGTACACAAATGTTCCCATTTAGACAGTTTTCTTCATAGTCACATTTTTCCATTCCCCCAACTCATGATATGTTATGTATAAAAGCATTCTACAAAACATATGTTGAACTCAAACGGTAAACATAAATTTTGAGAAAATTTAACAAAACTGAAATTTTGTGTACAAAATGTATGGGGAGTTGTCCACAACTTTGCCAGAGTGCGTTGCCAATTTTAGTCAATCAAAGAAATACATGGCTCTTTTCAAAGAGCCATAGTTTTCTTATTTCTTGACTGATTGTCCTTTAATAACGAAAATCATGACAATGATGATGATGGGACTGCCTCGACAGTACCTTATGGTTTTATTTGTATTTTCTCTATTAATTTCCATTAATTAACTTCTTTTACAATGTTGCCGTAAGTATGTTTTTTTTTGTATATAATATATAAATATTGTATATAATCTGAATGTCATACTGTCATATAAATGTGGGGTTTGAGGGATTTGAATTAAAATAAATATGCTTGAAACTTGATGATGATGATGATGATGATGATGATGCTGACGACGACGACGACGATGATGATGATGATGATGCAAAACTACAATGAAAGGAAGGAGACACTTTTTTTTCCTGAGCCCTTTGTGTTTTTTTACTATGCATGTAATTTTATACTTTTACTAACCAAGCAGTTGTACCAACTCCAGATCCAAAGTCTAGAACAGTTTTCGCCTCAAATTCAGGGTCTCGCTGTCTTATCTGTAGAAAGAAAGGACATCAAATAATACCTAATGATGTGACAAACAAAGTTGTTTTTTCTTTCCCTTTCCTTAAAGATTTACAATCGTTTGTTCATGGTTTCTACAAAAAATGTCCTGAACCTTGAAAACTAAATACCAATATAATTATAATCCCTAATAACGATACACAATCCTTACAAACACATTTGATCTGTTAAAAGGGACAAGAATCATCAACATTACAACTGGCAAATCAAATGTTTACCAAGTGACGTAACAAACAGAGAGATTTTTTCTTTCAATAGTGTAACAAATATTTGTTTATTTCAACAACAACTTAATAGACTGTTATATGTTGGTGTAATTATAGTCCACAATAGAACTATAAAATCATTTAAAATATATCTCACTCACCTCATTTAAAACTCTGTACAGCACAGCATAGTTAGGAGCCATTCTCGACAACATGTACGCTAAACTTTTCTTGTCATCATACCTAAGAAAACAGGCGAAATTATTACATTTATATTTCTGGTCAGTTTCTTTATATGTTTGAATTTAAAAAAAGCAAAGATAGACAAGGTAAAATACAAATTACAGCAACAATGGAATAGGCATTCCATACCATCTTATTTCTACATCTTGTTCTTCTACAGCGCTCATAAATGTGAAAATAATGTTTGGTCTTTTGTAACTACAAGTAATTATAATAACTCGATTCCTAATGCACTTTGCATTGCTATTAAACAGGACAAGCTTTCTTAGCCCTAGCATAGACTTATTGAACTAAAGCTATTGTGGTTTTATGACTATAGGCAGAAAGTCCCGTTGTCAATGGACAACACGTCTCCTTACAAACCCTGGAGGGAAGGGACATCTGACATGATTGACAAAAGATCCTCATTCTCCATGACCACTGAAGCAAATCGAATAGGGTTTTCTACAAGATGTAGTTAATAAGTTATAGTTTCATACCCTGAAATATCATTCTGATTGATGAACTATCTTTAAAGTTATCGTTGCAGAAAGTCCTGTTGTAATTAATTTTGGGACATGTTGTATAGGCCCTGGTTGAATTATGAACAATGCTTTGTTGCATGTATTTGAATAAATTATGACTGCCATCGTCTACCATCAAACGTCTAAATCAAAGGACAAATTGCTTAGAACCATTATACCAAAAAAATGTGTGATAGCAGCTGCGAGTGAAAGTCTGGAGACCAGTCGCACACTTTCTGGAACTGGATTTCAGAATCCACGTGATGTGGCATCCACAGCACAATAAAGTGTTAAGAAACTTATGTATGGTCTCTTCCTCTCCCTAGTTTAATTCTTTACTGTAGCCGTGTCATTACAGTTGAACCTCTTTATAACGAGTACTGTTATAACGAGATACCTCATAAAGCGAGGTAATTTTAAAGGTCCATGTTCTATGTATTTTATACCCCCAAAAAACATCAGATATTACAAGGTAAATTTGATGGGCCCAATGTTCTTGTTATAATAAGGATCCAATGTAGTTTAGTAATCTTTGTTTTTTTAGTGCCAGCAGCAGTGACTTACTCAATGGACTTCCATCTGTAGAGGCTTTTCCGCAGCTTGTTCATCATATTACGAACCTTCCGCTGTGTGTCGGGGCCCAGCGACGGATTATTGAACTCATCTGCATCCAATTCTGAGAGGAAAATATACAAGAAAGCCATAAAAATGCATGCTGTATTTACCCTAAAAGCAGCGAAGAAACACAACTACAAGACATTTGCAGATTTATAGCCAATTCGTTCATGCTGCTAGTGTTATAAACAAACACAAGGCACACAATTAGAAGTTATAGTGGTTAAATGTGTAATTCAATTACATCTAATCTACAAATCAATAATTATTCATTCGTCATAAAACAATTATCTTACTACGGGAGTGAACTAGTTCACATGTTGTTCTTTGTACGTCCGTTTTGCCCTATCTATTATGTACGAACATATATTTTGATCAATAAATTATAAATATATTTATTTTGTTAATACATTTATAATAACAAACCAATAAGATGGAAAATTAACATACCATAGAAGGAAATAGATTAGCACTTACCTTCCAGTCTATTTAAACAAAGTTCAAAATAAACACAAATGTACAAGTGAGAATAGTATGATTATAAATATAAACAAATAAGTGGGCAAATTATTTTCATGATTTCTAGAAGGAAATAGGCTCACACAAACCTTCTAGACCGCATTCCTGTGAAAAGTGCCTTGCTGCTGCCCTCAGCTCAGATTCCTCCACCGGCCTCTTGCGACTCTGCAGGTAGTTGGACAGCTTGCCTGCCTCTGCTTGGAGATCACGGATCGTCTGACCTGCACGGGGAAAACAAACACAAAATATTTTATTTTCTGAGGCTACTTTTTTTTACATTTCAGTATAAAAATAGCAAGCTGAAATTTAGTTTGCATCTATGCTCCTTAATTTCGTTTTTTTTGTTTTTTTTGTTTTGTTTTTGTTTTTTGTAGTGTAGTGTAGTATGTACGTATGCATGTAGTTTTTTTATCTTGCATGGGTGCGTTTATGGAATAGGTTTTCATATAAGGAACCCTTCTTTTAGTATCCCAAACACTCTGTCATATATAACCATTGTCATTTTTATCATCTTTTATTGTGTTACCTTATTTTATATCTGTATATTTTAAATGTATGAAGAGTGTTGAATAAAATTTGAATTGAATTGGAACATTCAAGAGCAGGATCTCTGACCTCTGACTGGTTTGACCCGAAATACTCAGGTCCATATGGCGATGATGATCATTTAATGATAATGGAATGCATTCAAAGGCTAAATGGCTGCATGCAGTCATGTATATTATTTCTGTGTATTTCCTCCAAAAAATAATCAAAGTTAAAAGAAATTTGAACACACCTTTTAAGACTCTCTTGATATTTGAGAGCAGGTTATCTGGCAATTTGACCAGTTTGACCTGACATACTCCTGTATGGCAACGATTGTTGGTTACCTGGTCACGATTTATTACATCAAATAATAATGGACTGCTTTGACAGGCTTACTGGCTACATGCATGCATTATTGTATTTTCTTCTGTGATTATATAGCTTTAAAATTAAATACAAATAATGAACCTTCAACATACCATCCAAAACTGTTCAGATATTTGAGAGCAGGTTCTCGGGCAATCTGATTGGTTTGAATACTCCAGCAATAGCACGGCGACAGTGGTTGGTTACCGGGTGGCTGGTCATGCATGATATCTGCAGTGTTGTTTATTTTCTGTGTCTTTCTTCAAACATTAATCTAAATATTAAACATTCAATATACCCTCTAAAATTGTTTTGATGTTCGAGAGCAGGTTCTCTGGCAATCTGACTGGTTTGACCTGACATACTCCAGCAATAGCATGGGGACAGTGGTTGGTTACCTGGTGGCTAGTCATGCATGATAGCTGCAGTCTTGTTTAATTTCTGTGTCTTTCATTATTCAAACATTAATCTAAATATTAAACATTCAACATACCCTCCGAAACTGTTTTGATGTTCGAGAGGATGTTCTCTGGCAATCTGACAGGTTTGACCTGACATACTCTAGCAATAGCACGGCGACAGTGGTTGGTTACCGGGTGGCTGGTCGTGCATGATAGCTGCAGTGTTGTTTATTTTCTGTGTCTTTCTTCAAACATTAATCTAAACATTCAACATACCCTCTAAAATTGTTTTGATGTTCGAGAGGAGGTTCTCTGGCAATCTGACAGGTTTGACCTGACGGACTCCTGCATGGCGCCGGTGGTTAGTGACCTCCGTATCCAGAGACCAGTTCATCCGATCCTTTAGCTGCGTTTCCTGCTCATTAGGAAGAGTTGATAGAGCCTGCCGAGTTGAGTTTTATAGGAGAGAATATTACGGAAAATTACATGTGTACAAAGCCTTACACAGCAAATGGTAATTTAGTAAAAGATTTAAACTTCCTGATGCTATTTCATTTAATTCATTATAATAAGTCACATCTTTTAGCTTTAGGCTTATTTATTAGTAGGGAAAGGTCAATACATGAGCTTGATAGAGCAGGTACTAACCTAATTTGTATACAGAAGGTACCCAAAACTTTATGATCATATTCCAGATACAATAGAATAAGTTAAAAATAGATCAATCATAAATGACTTTAACCCATTCCCTACGAGTTTATGAAATCCCCATAGACTTTGTACACAACCCACTCGGTTCCAGTGGTCAAGGGGTTAACTGAATATTGTTGACCATTATTTATAGAATTTGCCGACAGTGTCTTGACAATTTTACACCAACAGTTAATTAAAAGTATCTTAACAAATATTACCAAATTTACTAGATCGACAAATCTATCGTTTTCATGGCCTCTTTTACATTGCAATCTTTTACTGTCGCGTCGGACCGAGTCGACCAACACAACAGTAAAAGATTGCAAAATGTAAAACTAAAAGAGGCCATGAAAACGATAGATTTGTCGATCTACAAATGTACGTGCTTGCGTAACAATTGTCTGACTTTGCAACACCATCCAGGACCATGGGCATGGCATGATTCCATGATTGATTCATTGAATTTGAATAATGACAATTGACATGTCATTGACCCGACCGTTGTTGTTGACAATGCTGTGATGTCGTCAATCAATCTTTCTAGTTTCTTGTTGAAATAACTCAAATTCAAAATCAAATAAAATAAGCAGAAAAGCTTGTAATTTAAAATGTAGAATAGTACACTAGTTTAAAACTAAAAGCAACAATCCTACATCATTTTGAATTAATTTAAAAATGTATTAATAAGTAAATATATAATTAAAAGGAAAACAGCTGTATGATGGGTGTACTACACATCGGCACTGTTTTTAATATCGGCACACCGCGTAATATTTGTTTTTGCGCGTGTTGTAAAAAATCACGCATGAGATGATGCGCGCTACCCTTAGAAACTGAACTGGTCGAAATTTTGAGGAGAAATAATGCGTTGATCGTCCGCTACGAGTAATACGATAAATAATACCAACATCGCACAAGAAATTTTGAGTTGCGTGCACTGTCAATGAGGGTTGAGGGGGTGCCGGTATTAAAAACACTTCGAACTTGTGAAGCCAAAAAACAACGCGCGCGTTCGAAGGCAATATCTCGAAATATAATTAATGTATCGCAAATCTGATCATCGCATCGGAATCTGCACTATTTTCTCAATATGTGAGTACAATTTCAAGAAATTTGACTGATTTTTAAGTCTTAAACTGTCGGAAATGTTTTAGGGTGCCGATGCGGGGGTCACTCAATCATACATGCACTGATGCAAGACAAGTTTGAAGCGTCACCGATTTCCGATACGCTTTATCTAATCCTACGATTTCTTCTAAATAAAATGACAAAAATACAATTTTCACTATCCTTAGAATGCAATATGTATTAGCTTTATTTGAGGTTCAAACTTACACATTTCAGTTGAGGGAGTCGAACGCTGGAGAACAAAATACGATGCCGACACTGCACTGAAATCTCTCCCACGTTTCTGGCCATGGAGGCTGCCATCTTGGAATAGGAAATGTAAGAAGGAATTTGATTGGATCAAAGTTTTCAATTGTCCAATGACAACTTCCGATAAATACGGGCAAATGTCATCGCATGATTATCGTCCGATCTGTGTCGGTCGTGTGCACATACAATCACCAAAATGAATCCCGATAAAATTGTTACTTGCCGGGCGCCAATAAACATAGCTGTAATCAAGTATTGTGAGTATAAAATGAGCAATTTAATATGCTTAGTCAGTCTACAAAGTGAGGCTTTGATTTGTCATAAACTTGCAAATATTGACCTCTTTTTTGAGAGTTGGCGTTACCGATTTCGGCAACGCCGTGTCGGAATTCGATAACCTTAGGCATAGCCATAGGCATAACTGATGGACTATGATTTATCTATTTTAATTACATCTACATGATGTCTTGATGATGATGATGATGATGATGAATATGATGATGAAAATTGATGATGTGCAGTAAGCCAGTAAATTGAGTTTTTGGAGGAGCAGGCGCCTTTGAATGTTTGAACAGATAAATGGCACATAGCCAGCGAGCGGTACCTTTCGCGAACGATAATGTATGCATGACATCATTGATCGCGTGCGCACGCATCTCATTACGAGACTTGGCTGGCTTCTGGGTCGATTATGCATGCCATGAAAATGTGGTATCGGAGCGGTATCGGTCTGGACATAGCATATTCATAGCACATAGCACATTCTCTTCCCACAATTCATTTCGATGCTTACGTCATTGGCTTTCTGAACGCCCATTCTACACGTTGATACCAAATTCGATACGCGACTCTTTGGACAAAATCTTGTGAAAGAAGGTCTTTTTCACCTGCTGTTTTTCGCCAAAATGGATTTTGAGCTATTCGGGATGCCGTTTATAAGGTAAGTTTTCGATGTTTCGAAAATTTTGTATGTGAATGATGATAATTTATCTGAATTCTACATACTTTTATCGATCGTTTCATACCTTTTTTCTTGTGTGCGAGTGTTGATAAAGTTGTTGACATGGACATTATGCATGGTTTTGCAGTCCCGATATACAGTAGCTATCGTCGTACTTTTTTGTGCATGCACAGTGGAGCGCTCTGGCACGTGTGCGTGGGGCTGGCCTCATAAATATTCATATGATTTTCATGCGCAAGCGCACTTTGGCTGTACTGGCGCTCGGCGAAGTCATATAATGGGAATACACGATGAATGGGACAGCGGGCTATGTGAATGGTGCCATACAATTACAAATTACAAGACAGTCAGTGCTACATGGATGATGATGATGATGATGATGCCTGGTGAGTGGTGATGATGATGAATGATGATGATGATTGAATAATGAGGATGAATTGATTTGATGATGGTCGTTGCCATGCCAGCTTGCACTTGCAGATATTGCTAAATGCATATGTGCATGATTATGACAATGTCAATGGCGAGATTGAAAGTAATGTGCATGATAAATAATTATAAATATTATAATTATGAAACTGAAGATATGAAGTCATGAAGATGAATTTGTATTTTGATGATATCAACTATCTAGTATCAAGAACAAAACATGTTTCTTCTTCCCCATATCCTTCTAGGCCAGTTGATATTTAATTCATTCATTTTTTCTTTGATTGTGATTATTTGTTTTTTCTTGAAGGGGGAAAGAGAGATGAAAAGCTTATTTTGCCAACGAATGCTTCCCTGAGTGCGACTCTCCATGTGGATCAGCTGTGCACCACCACTACCATCGCTGCCAGCAAACAGTTTGAAGATAATGTGCATGATCGATACATAATTATAACAATTACAAAAATGAAAATATGAAGATGAATTTGATGATTTAAACTATCAAGTATCTAGAACAAAATGTGTTTCTTCTTCTCCCTAGCCTATTATTACTATTAGTCCAGTTGTTGTTTTATTTGTAAACTATGATTGTATTTCTTCCAGGGGGGAAAAGAGATGAGAAGCTTATTTTGCCAACCAATGCTTCCCTGAGTGCGACTCTCCATGTTGATGAGCTGTGCACCACCACCACCATCGCCGCCAGCAAACAGTTCCCTACAGATCGACTCTGGCTGAATGGCAAGTAAGTATAACATTTGGGGACAAAATTTAACACTGGTGCCGGACTTGGTTTTGTAGTAACTATTTCTTTATGTATATACGTATACATGCCACCCAAATTTGAAAAGCTTTAATAATACTTTCTAGACCAAATTAACACATCTTCTACTCCCCAGCTTAAAAACTAAGACATTTGTTCATTATTCCATGTACAGATTTCTTGAGGTTATGCCTTTTAAAAGTATTTCATTTTGGTCAGGTATGTAGGACACATGTTGTAGTAATAATGTGTCAATCCTTTATACTTGAATGAGCATTTTCAAATGTAAATGTACTCAAATGATTCATGTGTATGACAATTAATTATTTGTTAATTTGTAGCATAAATTACCCACCTGTTTATGTATATAATCTTATGTTGAGTACAGTTCGCTGTCATTTGTACGCCTGATTCGATAGCTCGCAGCTTCGATAGCTCGCAGCTTCATTGATTTACAAATTTATTTCACTTGCCTTTATAGTGGACAAGCAGTTTTCAGCAGTTTTTTACATTTATAAATTACTTTTCTTTGCAGGGAAGAGTCCCTTGAAAATCCAAGAGTGAAGACATGTTTAAAAGAGAGTAAGTTTATTAATTTATCAATTTAATCTCATATCATCTTCAAAATGTTTCCCAGATGTGATGTGTTTCCTTCTCTTCTGTAAATATCTCCATTGATGTGGCTGGTAATTAGTAGCATTGCCCCACTGGCCCTCAGCCATTGCAAGTATGTATCATGTTGCTTATTGTTCATTGATTCCAGTTTTAATTTTTCCAACTAGTGACCTGGGCAACCAAATATAATAGGCTATTATCCTTGGCAAAACATTTAATAATATTTACTGTACATTGAGATGGTATTGAAGGTATGAGAAAGAAGACAAAAAATGAGGACAAAACTCCATATTTCAGTTGGTTCTCTAACTCAGTAATAACAATTTAAAAAGCTTGTGAACTTGAAGTCTTGAAATACTTCAGAATAAAAACAACCCCATGAATTTCAATATATTTTGAGAGCTGTTCCATTATATACCTCATGCCTGGTAGTAAGTTCAATATATCAGAGAAATGGCAATCAAATTGTAAAAAATTGAACAATATTTTAAAAGTGATTTGTTAAAATTTGCTTCATTCAAAATAATTTCTTTTTTCTTCTACTAAATTATCTCTCTCTCCTCATTACCATTTTCTTTTTCTCTCCCATAGTTCGTCAGAGGGCCAGGAAAAGGAAGTTACCTGATGACGATGGTAATGGTGTCACAGAAGATCAACTAGAATGGAAGCTTCACATTTGTTCTGAGAACAACTTTCCCACTGCAGCAGGCCTTGCCTCATCTGCTGCTGGTTATGCATGTTTAGGTGAGGAGGAACTTGATTATGTTTCCATCCATCCATCTTAACATCCTTCCATCCAGCTATCTATATATATATCCATCCATCCATCCATCCATCCATTCATTCATCAATCCATCTATTCATGGATGGATGGATGGATGGATGGATGTACAGATGGTTGAATACTGTACATCCATCCATCCATCAATCCATCCATCCATCCATCCATCCATCCATCCATCCATCCATCCATCCATCCATCCATCCATCCATCCATCCATCCATCCAGCCACCCATCTATCTATCTATCTATCTATCTATCTATCTATCTATCTATCTATCTGTCTGTCTGTCTGTCTGTCTGTCTGTCTGTCTGTCTATCTATCTATCTATCTATCTATCTATCTATCTATCTATCTATCTATCTATCTATCTATCTATCTATCTATCTATCTATCTATCTATCTATCTATCTATCTATCTATCTATCTGTCTATCCATCCATCTATTCATCCATCCACCCACTCACCAATATCCACACACCTATCCATCCGTCCATCCATTTATAATTCAGTCTGTCCACCCATCCACACACCTGTCAATCCATTCACCCATTCATCTATCTCTTACCACCAGCATAACATATTTTTTTGCAATATCATGTTCACATTCCACATATAACTTTTTAACAATATTACATTAAATCTCTTTTCACAGTGGCAACGCTAGCTGAGGTCTACAGTATTCAGGGCAACGTTTCTGACATAGCCCGCCAGGGGTCTGGCAGTGCCTGTAGGAGCATGTATGGGGGCTTTGTGGAGTGGCTGGACGGGGAGTGCAGCAAGGGAAGCGACAGCGTCGCAAACCAAGTCGTGGAGCAAGATTACTGGCCCGAGATGAGGATACTCATCCTGGTGGTAAGAGATGCATTGATGGATGAATGAAAGGATGAACTGATGAATAGGGGGATTGATGGGTGGATGAATAGGCGATACATGGATGGATGGATAGAAGGATGGATGAATATATGTATGGATGGATGGAAGGATGGATGGATGGTTGGTTGGATGGATGGATGGATGGATGGATGGATGGATGGATGGATGGATGGATGGATGGATGGATGGATGGATGGATGGATGGATGGATGGATGGATGGATGGATGGATGGATGGATGGATGGATGGATGGATGGATGGATGGATGGATGGATGGATGGATGGATGGATGGATGGATGGATGGATGGATGGATGGATGGATGGATGGATGGATGGATGGATGGACGTATTAATGAAAGGATGGACTGATGGATAGATGAAAGTATTAATGAAAGGATGGACTGATGGATAAACAAATCGGATGGACTGCTGGATATATAAAAGGATGGAAAGACCATGAATGAATGAAAGGATGGATGGATGGATGGATGTATGGATCGATGGAAGGAAGGAAAGATGGATGAATGAAAGGATGGACTGATAGATGAATGAAAAGATGGATGGATTGATCAGTGGGCAGATGCATCTAGATGTTTGGTTAGCAAGATGGATTGGTGAATGGGTCGAGGGATAGATGATTAATTGCCAGCTGGATGGGTGGATAGATGGGAGGAGGAATAAATAGACAGATGAATGGACGATTGGATAAATGGATTGTTGAATGGAACAGTGTATAGAGGAATGCATAAATAGATGCTATAGAAAGCTGGCTTGATGGATAGATAGATGAATGGATGATCAGATATATGAATAACTGAATTGATGAACAGATTGATTGATGTTTTGAATAATTGAATTAAGTAGGAAAGAAAACATAAGCTGACACGCATGTCAAAATGTATGTGCCTACATTTGTTCTAGTTCACCATAGTTGTTTTTTATTTTATTGACTTGTAGGTGAGTGATCAGAAGAAACACACAAGTAGCACGGCTGGTATGCAGACTAGTGTTCAAACAAGTCCATTGTTGCAGCATCGAGTGAAACTTATACCTGGCTACATGGAAACCATGCGCAAGGCCATTAAAGAGAGGGACTACAAGACTTTTGCTGAGCTTACTATGAAAGTAAGTTACAGATACCTTTGGATTGATACATCACTGGTCTGTGAATATATGTGATATGTCATTCCTTATTTGAGGAAAGCTAATGAACAAAAGTGTGTTCATTTTGTTTAGCACTGATTAGTGTTTGAAATAATTGATCCCTTGCACATATCCCTAAGTTGATTTCTTATCTTTCAGGTTTGTGCCAGGTTTATAATAGCTTCTGACCATCATTTGCATTAAAAAGGGTTTTAGGGATTAAAAAAAAACTCAACTCAGTTGGAAGAGCACCAGTCTAGCAATCTGGAAGTCTGGGGTTCAAATCCGGGGGAAACCCTACTTTCTTTGCTCATTTTCATTAATAAATTTAGTTCATATACTTGTATATTATTGTTCGGTTAAAATATTGTTTATTCTCTGTCTCTCTCTGTTATGTAGGATTCCAACCAGATGCATGCAGTGTGCCTGGACACCTTCCCACCCATCTCTTACATGAACGACACATCAAGAGCCATCGTGCAGATGGTTCATGACTACAACTCATTCAAAGGAGAAACAAAGGTACAGTCTTTAAATCTTTTTGTGTACTAATCTGGGTATACTACTGATTTCTAATGCATTTAAAACATTTCAAAGGGACACATTTGGATAGGGGGACTGTAAAATATATGTCATTTATTGCACTATTTTGAGATATATATTAATTCTGGATGATTTATGTGTGTTCTGAAGAAAAGAAAAGAATCCTGAGCAGAGTTATTCAATCAAGGTTTGTATTTGTAAATTCAGTGACCTTTGAATCCAAATACATCTATACATGTTTATCTAAATGTCATTTAAAAATGGAATCATGTGCAAATCTTTAAAACATTTTGTCTTCATTTAAACATTCAAACCTCTATCTGTATTGATTTCATTTATTCATAGGCTGGCTACACCTTTGATGCGGGTCCCAATGCGGTGTTGTTCGTCTTGGAGGAGAATGCAGAGGAGGTCCTATCCCTCATCAACTACAGCTTCCCTCCGTCTCCAGAGTCAGATGGAGAGAAATACATCAGGGGTCTGGAGACCAACATCCAAGAAGTGCCACAGGTATGATGATGATGACGATGATGATGATGATGAAACATGATAAATATGGTGTCAGTGATGATGATGATGATGTTGATGACGACAGCGACGACGACGATGACAACAATGAAAAAGAGGACACATCAACAATTTGGTATACCTAGATAGTGAAAATGGGCGTATCACTCATCAACTACAGCTTCCCTCCGTCTCCAGAGTCGGATGGAGAGAAGTACATCAGGGGTCTGGAGACCAACATCCAAGAAGTGCCACAGGTATGAGGAACTATTTCTGTGATGAATTGAGAGGAGGGGCGCAACATAATTGTCTAGCAGCATCGACACTATTTTCAAATTCTTACTGTTCAAATTTCTAGGATTTGAGGGCAGCCATGAACTTTACCAGAGTCCATATCCAGCTTTCCTCGAGTATGGATTCACAATAAGACAAACACAGGACCTCACTTGTTGATGGAATAGGAACAAGGCCTGCGTGTGACCAGAGCGTGATGCAAAAGAACCCCGTCATCTGCTAAAAGCTTCCTTCATTCCCTCTTTCCTATTTGCATTGCAGATATTCTGCATCCATTCTCTATTCTTATTTTGCCTATGCCTTCCCGATTTCACTAGTTTGAGGCCATCGTTATATGCAGACTTTACTTTGAACAATGTTGTTATTATCTGTGTATATAACCTATCAGTATGTATCTCTCCTTAGTGAGATTTAATATATGTCTTTCCTTTTTATTTGATCTTTTCATTTTATCAGGATTTGAGGGCAGCCATGAAGCGTGACCCGAGTCCAGAATCTCTCAAGTATGTGATCCACACCAAGGTAGGCCCAGGACCCCAGGTGGTGAAGGACCAGGAACTCAGTCTGCTAGACCAGAGCGGGATGCCAAAGAACACTGTCAGTTGATGAGTAGGCCCTAGTCCTTTAGTTAGACATAGAATAATTGCGCTGTAGAGATGACTAAATACAGTTTTGAAAAAAGCACTGGCGTACATGGCTCAGGGACACTATAATGAGCATCTGGTTACCAAAATTTAAGCAAGTATCCAACATTTTAGCAAGTATCCAACATTTTAGATATATTTTGTGGAACTACTGAAATAGACACCTGCATGTTGATATATTTTTATGCCTCCGCCAACGAAGTGGCCGGAGGCATTATGTTTTCGGGTTGTCCGTCCGTCCGTACGTCCGTCCGTCCGTACGTACGTCCCGTTTTCGTTCTCACGATATCTCAAGAACCGGTTGACTGATCAATTTCAAACTTGGTATGAGGGTACATATTGGGGTGACAATGATCTGATTAGATTTTAGGGGTCATGAGGTCAAAGGTCAAGGTCACAGGACTCAATATATATGCAAAAATGCCTCGTTCTCGCGATATCTCAAGAACCGGTTGACGGATCAACTTCAAACTTGGCTTGAGTGTACATATTGGGGTGACAATGATCTGATTAGATTTTGGTGTTCATGAGATCAAAGGTCAAGGTCACAGGACTCAATATATGTGCAAAAATGCCTTGTTCTCGCGATATCTCAAGAACTGGTTAACAGATCAATTTAAAACTTGGTATGAGTGTATATATTGGGGTGGCAATGATCTGGTTAGATTTTGGGTTCATGAGGTCAAAGGTCAAGGTCACAGGACTCAGTATATGTGCAAAAATGCCTCGTTCTCGTGATATCTCAAGAACCGGTTGACGGATCAATTTCAAACTTGGTTTGAGTGTACACATCGGGGTAGCAATGATCAGATTATATTTTGGGGGTCATGAGGTCAAAGGTCAAGGTCACAGGACTCAATATATGCAAAAATGGCTTGTAATAGCAACATTTCAATCACTGAATGTCAGATTTCAATCAAACTTGGTACCTGAATGTTTCTTAGGGAGCCAATGTAGCCATCAAACTTTGGGGTCATATGGTCAAGGTCACAGGACTCAAAATATATGAAAAATAAACAAAAATTAATTCAGTGCACGTTAATTTGGGCTTGATATTGAAATCGCGTGATAGCGGAGGCATAATTTTCGACTGCGCGCAGTCGAAGATCCATCTAGTTACATTTTATTGTGATATACATTTTAATGATTCTCAAAACAAATTTTTTTAAATTTATGGTATAACCATCTACATTGATTTTCAAGAATTATATTTGATCATCTTTAGCATTGAAGTACAAATGTTTTACCTCTTGTAAAGGGTGTCATTTGTATATGAAATGTTTTACAAATTTAAGGGAAATACATTTTCTTTTGTAACTTGTTTATTGGATCAAATACTTCAATAATAGAGGTAATTTTCTGGCCCCACAAAATCTGACTTTTGATTGTATTGCTTTTGCAGGCTTATTCATAAAAATGTTGTCATACTTGTTATTCAACAGGTCCAAAGGATTTTGTTATAAAAAGAGTAAAGTGTAAAATCTTGTATACTGCAGTTTGCCTCTTTTTGTTTACATTATGCAATCTGATTGTTTTATTATACAGATGAATTAAAGGTCCTATAGCACCAAAACGACCCAATTATCAAGTAATTTATCTAACTTGTGTAGCATTTCATTAAGAAAATGAATATGAAGATAATTTCCCTTCAAAACATGCCACTTTAGAGAAATAGGTAAATTTTCATCTTTTCGATCGCCAAAGAGTGGGGTGAAGTTTGGCTGAAAACTTGAAAATATCACTAAATGAGCTCGAGCATTGTAAATTGGATGTGTTTTTTTGCAAAATTTACAACAGACATGTGTTTGTATGAATCAGTAATATACTTTATTATAAGGACCTTCAATGCAAATGTAATCACTATTAGTTTTTAAAAAAAAAGAAGAAAAAATCTTTGTAGAAAAATTTGGAGAAAACGGAAATCATGCACCTGATAATCATTAATGTGCTAAAGGAAGTACTAAAGAAAATAGTTTCTGCAGGGTCTAATGAATGTGTTACTCTTTTTGATAAATGAGGATCTTTGTTCAGAAAAAATATATGTCATTTCATCTTAATTACAAGTACAAGTATTACTGGTATAATGCTGCCCTTGTATGTTTAGTATGTGGTTGAAAAATAAAACAGTATGTTTTTGAAACTTCCCAAAAATAATAAATAGTTATTATGTCTAATTTTTCAATTCAAATTGTCAATGTCACAAAGTATTAAGTGTCGTTTAGAATCAGTTTTATGGTGCTTCATACTTATCAATAGACCGCTTCTGTAATGTATGCAAATAATATGCGTGTGACGTCAGACTCCCCGTTGGCAAGCTTAACAAAAGTAACTAGGTCTGGCAAGCTCCGGCAAACTTAGCTTGCCGGACCTAGTTACTATTGTTACAGAAGCGGTCTGTTGCACGAGTCTTCCTTGTTGTTTTGTTTGCATTTTCTACAAACAATATTTGATTAAAGGGATGCCTGTAAAGTGTCTAACTCCACGAAAATTACTTGGAGCTTCCTCGTTTCTCTTCTACCGTGTTGTTGAGCTTATGGTAAAAGAAGAATAAAATAGGGTTAGATTTTTTCAAATGCCCCTTTAGTATGACGATATCTATCATTCAGCTTACGAGCATTAATGAATGGTCATAAACCTCATAAGCGTTATACAGTAATTCGTTGTAAAAGCAGACGCATATTTTCGCTTTTTTAACCAGGAAAGCAGTGTTCTTTTTCAATGAAAAGTCTCAAATGTCATTTTGGGCAATATCTGACACTTTACAGGTGCCCCTTTTAATATAGACACATATTTAGAGCTTGTTTCCCCCCCCCCCCCCCCCCCTCCCTCCCCCAATGATATTTTGATAACATGTAATTTGTATGAAAGTTTCTCCATAAAAAAAATGCAAGAGTCATATGAATTATGTTCGAAGAACAGGCTTAAATCTAACAATGTATCCTAGAAGGCAAAGACGTTTGCTCTAGTGACGCGAGGAATGCGCCGAGAATTGATTGCCATTTTATTTATTTTAGTGAAAGATGGGGTCAGGTTTATTTTTAGGATAAAGATAAGGGTTAGATTTTGGAATTTTAATCTTTGTTCATTAAGACGAATGAATCGGGGAGCAATTGGCATACTTTCATACTTTTTGAACATTTCTGTGAAATAGGATGTATGAAGAAGTATGTCAGCTGTTGTTATTTTATATTTTAAGGTTTATTATATATTCGCCATAATAAGTTGATTACGTACCAATTATGAGCATCAGAATGATTAATTTTGTGTAAATGTACTGGTCATTAAAACTTAATTTACAGCCCAGGGCCCCATAACAAAGATTTACATACAATGAATCAATTGATTAATCTTGTGATCCCTCATAAATTTTTATGTTAGGGGGCCCAGGTCTTATTGATACAAAAAGACACAAATGTACGTAATGCCGTTTAGTCATCTTTTTATGTAAAATTGAATTATTCTACAATTGCATACAAAAATGTTAATTCACACAAAATTGATATTCATTACAAAATTGTTACAAAAATATATATTCTTATTTATATCAGAGTACTGATAGATACATTATTAGCAAAGCAATCTGAGTCATGTGATAATAAAGGAGCATCAGTAACACATCAACGAATTATTGACATCGACAACGTAGAATGCAGACATAATACTGTATTTCATTATGTACTCACACAGTATTAAAGGGACTTAGTAACATTGTCCAAATCATCAAAATAAATTTGTCATTCTAGCGGTTCCCTCATACCTTGTTGCATACGTATTAACAATAAAATCATGGGACAGGTTTCGGTTTTTCAAATTTCCCTTTCGTTACAAAGATATGTACGATCAAAGTATTCAGATAAGAAAAACTCCGGGCGAGTTTTTCTTCTGTGTACAAAGTGAGTGCAGTGAGTTATTGAATATCACTTTGCATTTTCGCTCATTACTTGGCCATGCAATGTCCATTTGACTTGAAATTTTCACACAATACGCTGTGGACATATGAGATAACAATAATATACATTGCATCAACCATTCATCACTTTTTGCACATGTCAACAAAGTTACTAGATCCCTTTAAGGACATAACAATTGTGTTATATTGCACATTTTTAAAATTAATACTTTTGCTTAAATCATGCCCGTATACAAATTAACAAGGTCTAAACCAGGTTGTTTTCTAAAAATGATTTCATGATCACATATGCTGCAATTATGCCCACATACAAATTTACAGTACAC
Source organism: Echinarachnius parma (assembly GCA_037951105.1). Classification (NCBI taxonomy): domain Eukaryota; kingdom Metazoa; phylum Echinodermata; class Echinoidea; order Clypeasteroida; family Echinarachniidae; genus Echinarachnius; species Echinarachnius parma. The sequence continues at coordinate 198,937 of JBAMJV010001571.1, read as the reverse complement.
TGTATTAGCATCTAGAGTTACCTCACTTGTAAGTGCGTCTGAAACCCTCACCTAACTACTTGTCAATGTCATGTATTACCATCTCATATTACATATGTACATGTATTTTGTCATGTATATTATATTCATGATGCTCAAAAAATTAAATATGTATATATTGTATAACAATAAAATACTTGATAAAAGTCATTTAAGATTACAATGGAGATATTTTTCCTCATATTGTTGAAAGTGCGCGTTAATGTTGGCTCGGGCACTAAGTTGCTAGCACCTTTTTAGCCATGTTTTTAAAAACAAGTGCATTAATATATATATTCCTGATATGTAGAGAGTGTAAACAAACAATTGAAAAATGGACTAAATAAACATAAACATTACACTGAACTACTAGATAGTTTAAAGCATTAAAACAATACAAATCTGCTCTCTGGGCTTGGGAAATGATTTGGTCCAAATTCACTATATAAGATAAACGCACCTACCTAAATGCATAATAATCACAATAGCATTTAAAAGTAATTTCTTAAAAGTTGGATGGAAGAAGAGGTTTTTCATTGCATAGTGCTAGGATTAGGAATCTGCCCTGAATGAGTTAACACTTCAGGGCCCCGTTGCAGAAGAGTTGCAATCGATTGCAAAGTTGCAATAAATTGCAAGTCAGAAAATATGCACATTTGGACCAATCTGATTTGCGCATTTAGTCACATGATCTGCCTTATTAACTGCAACTTTACAACCGATTGCAACTTTTTCTGCAACGGATGTTTCACAAAGATTCTAAGTTGGACTTGAAATTATGGTCGGCCATTTGTAGCACATTCCTAAGTAAAAGTTAAATATTCAAGACTTTTACTTTTACATCAAAAACATGAACTATCCTTCATAATGGAAGACATTGATGATTTTTTTAAATTTATACCATTTTATGTTGTGTTTTAAAATTATTTTATACATTTTACAAACCAACTCGATCAGCTTTCCATAATGTTATATAAGTACAGTGGAACATCTTTATAACGAGCTCTGTTATAACGAGGTACCTGATATAGCGAGGTAACTTCACAGGTCCAGGTTTTTTTTTTTTTTTTTTTTTTAGCCCTGATACAACAATTATATCTTATATAACAAGGTAATTTCAATGTACCCAACATGCTCGTTTTAACAAGGTTTCACTGTACAACTTAGAATCTTTGAGAAACACTCTCAGAAATGGCAATCGCGATTAAAAAACCACGGTCATTCGTTCACATCTTGGACGGTAGGTGTGCAGCACCCTTCCTGAACAAGTTGAGCCTCCTCTCCAAACCAACCCCCCCGGCCTCGGCATAGCTTTGCTCATCCCTCTCCCTCGCTGCTCTAATGGGGGCGCCATACAGCTTGTCCTTGCACGCTGCCACTGTGACCCTGCCCAGCCCATTTCCTGGAAAAAATAATGAAAAACAAAATAGGTTAGAGCTGTACTTAAATGAACTTATCATCATCATCACCACCAGGATACCCATACTCATCATCATCGTCACCTCTCATCACCATCATGACCAACAGCATGATCATCACATTCACCAGTATCATTATCGTCATCACCACCAACACAATCATCACCACCACCAGCACAATTATCATCATCAACATCAATATTACAATCAAAATCATTATCAGTTATCACCATGATCATTATCATCACAACCACCACTACCATTCTCATTAACGTTACCACTCATCACCATTATGATGATCTCAATCGCCAGTATCATTATTGTCATCACAACCACCACCACCACTATCATCAACATCACAATCACAATCATCATTACCATCTTAATCATTCAACATCTCCAATCCCTAGCTTCTGATATGATTTGCAAATTGCAATTTTGAGAAAATTACAGCATTTGCACAAATGAGAATAAAATGGTCACCTGCAACCTCTTTCCCAATGCGAATAGCTGTAGGCAGAAGGTCCTTTTCCTCCACCGCTTCATCTACTATTTGGGCTCTTGCGGCCTCTTCCCCCGTGTATCGTTTGCTGTAGAGGGCTGCATCACGGACGGTCTGACTGTTGGACAACTTCAGTCTATTGTTGCAAAATAAAAAACAAATGAATTTGGATTAAGCAAGCAGAAATTCAAAGTGAAAAGTCTTCTTGATTATCATACATGTATTTTGCATGAACCAAAGGTACAGACAAATTTTAATTTTGTATATTTACATTAGCCAATTGATATCAATCTAGAGATTTCTTTGATCAAATGATTGTCGTCCCATCAGAATGAGATTTTTCCTAAATCAAAATGACCCTTTTCAATATCCAATTGACGAGAATGCTTCATTTTGGGATACAACCCCATTCCAAATTATTTTTTGTAATTTAGAATGTTTCAAATGAAAAAAACAAACAAGAAAATCTGAAAATGAGAAATCATTGGAGGGTACAATTTGCTAGTTATGGTCACAGAATCAGTGATGTAGCTACGGGGGGGGGGGGGGGGGGGGGCACACTCACACCCCTCCCCCCAATAATTTGACAAAAGCAATAATAATAATCACAAGGGGAGAAATTTTTTGAAAAAAATAACGAACAAATATGGAGGGCCCTCTCCTATCAGTCGGACCACATTACACCACTCCACAAAATTACTATTATTTATATTATTATTAATTATTATTTATATTAGGCACTATATAAATCGAATATATTATTATTACTATCACTACTACTTACTTGATAAGCTCCAGGGTTACATATGCAAATTCCAACCGCAGTCTGGTCTCTGGGAAGTTGAACCACCCACGTCCCGTTCTCATCACCCGATAGTCGCAAGTCATGGCCAGGATTGCTCCCATTCCAAAAGCATGCCCTGAAATCACAATCAAAGTTTAAGTCGATATAAGGTCACCCCAAAATATATATATTTTTGAAGAAAATCTCTTCTTTTTTTTTCTATGTCTTTAATTGTTTTTATACCATTATAATTTATGAGGTTTCATTTTTGGATATACGATCATTGATTGATTAAAACTACAAATTTGCTGAAATGTATTAATTGTTTTACAATTCATTTGTATGTAATTGATGTTTTAAAAATATAAATGTAAAAGTATAACTTGTTTTTTTTTTTCATGTATGTAACAAAATGATTTTTCCATTGCTAATTTGGACAATAAAATTAACCTGAACTTGAAAAAATGTTACCATTCACTGCAGCAATTGTTGGCATTGGGAAAGTTGTGATCTTCATGACCAGCTTATCCACGGAAGCGAAGAACTTCACTAAAACTTCAGAGCTCTGTTGGGCCATCCACAGCAGATCCAGTCCATAGCTGAAGAATTTCCCTTCTCCCTCAATTATCAGAAATTTCACACGAGGATTGCTGTAAAAAAATCAAGGAAAAATAACTTCAGGTTTGTTTGTTGTTATTCATGGATGAGATGAACTTTGAACACTAAATCTTTGTTGCTTTGTAATTGTTGGGCCATCCACAGCAAGTCCTGTGCCAGTCCATGCATAGCTGAAGAATTTCCCTTCACCTGCAATTATTAGGAATTTCACACTAGGATTGTCTTAAAGAATCAATGAAAAATAACTTCAGATAACTTGTGTTTTAGCATGAATTGCAAAAGTGATGTAACTTACGATTATTGATGGGCAAATACGATGGTTCCATGTTTAAAACAAAAGTATTGTTCTTAATTTTATAAGAAAATTTAACAAATAACATGATTTAAACATTGGAAGAGTTACTCTTAGACTGCCAATATGGTAGCAATCACAAGCACTGGCATAACGAGGGTGGATTGACTCCTGGGCTCCAGCCCCCCCCCCCCCCCCCCCCCTCCTAGTACCCCAAGGCTTCTTCTGATTTGTTTTGCTTGTTGGCCTATTTTGGGGCATTGAATCTAAAAGCTTCCAGTGACTCTGCTTCCTTGACCCCCACAAGCTAGAGGATCTAAGGCAGGCCTTAAACAGCTCATGCTTACACGCTTACAGGTGCCGTTTTTGCAAATGAGTAAGACATTTAATAAATTCAATGTAAAACATAAATTTCATTAAACCTTGATCATTGATCTATCCAATAACGGAATAAAACAACTGAAAAAACAAACTACATTTTTTCCAAAAAAGTTTCTCTTTTCTAAGACTGGCCCAATACAGATGTATACATAATGTTTCAATAACTCACTGCTGATCATTGCATGCACTAATAATCAGCACTCTGATTAATATGAAGATATTGTTGTGGGACTCACTGGTCGCTACTGCCATAGTTGACAGCCTGGCCACACAGCCAGACAACAGTGGGCGATATTGCATTCAAATCCCCCAGCCCGGTTGAATGGATATCTAGGGAGTTTCTAACTCCCTACGCGAGACTGACGCGATGGTCGCATGCGCATCCGTCGGTAGATAGTTATGCAACGCGCGCTATTGTTAGGTTCGGACAGGGGTCCCGTATAATGACCTCTAGCTATTGAATAGGGGCTGACCGTGACCTATGGACTTTGGAACTGGTTTCAGAGGCCATACGCGGTCAGTGAATAGGCAGAGGTTCGGAGATGAGCCGTTTGTGAGCATTCGCTCTCTCGCCTTCACGCTTCAAGACGCGACGGACGTGTCTGTGTTTGCGGTGCAACAGTTAGGTTGTTGTAAATAGGGCAGTGTTAGTTTATTGTTAGTTTGGGGTTAGGATTCTCCTTCGTGGAGTATAGTGCCTTGGTGGCAGGTTATAGTTTAGTAGGATAATATTATAGTGATATTTGTAGGGATTTAGATGCCTTTGTGGCGAGTTAGGAACTTAGGATTAGGAATATTCGGACCTTCGAGGCTCCGGGACGGTCGAGCGGGGATGCTGGCAGAGGCGTCGGAGACACCGTCTGCGTGGCTTTCCCCCCTGGAACTGATGGCGGGCTGAGAGGCACCGAAGTGCAGGTAATTGATTATTATGCGTGCGTGTTTGTGAGTGTCTGATTGTGTCCGTTGCGTGTGGTGCGGAAGGTGTTTGATATACAGTGTTTTTGCCCGGTTAGAAGGGCGGTTATATCTTGTTATATCCCTTCTATGAATATTCATGAGATTTCTAGAAACGTGATTGGTCAATTGGGGCTCTCACAATAAAGATTATTTCCACTATAAATCTGAAATCGGGGAATATGTTTCACTATCTTTGCCGATAGCAGAAATAGCAAGCATATCATATTGCCCGTAGAGATGCGTGTAATAACAGCTTCTCTGCGAGGGGAGGTCTTGTTTTAGCTTGCGAAAGATGCTCGACGAGATTTCCCAAAGAGTAATTTAAAACGAAATACTGAATATTTTCACCCGTGAATATCAACAAGTTCCACAAAATATTCTAGAGATGCATTTCATGTATAACATGGCGGTTTTTGAAGTAAACAATTTCGAAAATGGTGCACATTTTGCATCGTTGTCCTTCCATGGTCGTGACAGTAATTCCTTTCATTTAATTTCATTTCATGTAATGTATGCTGTAATGTACGTACGTACGAATAGCTGTTTTCCCATATTCAATTACACACGTGTGACGTACGTGTATGTAAAGCGGGTTAATTATTCACTTTGATGCGCGCGTTTTGCATTTGTGTGCGCATTAGTTGTTAATGCGCGTAACCATGAATGGAAACATAGCGCAATACGCGCTCTGTGCCAGGACTATTGCGCTAAGGGGGCCAGTGTCACAAACAGAACATAGTGCAGTGATGGTTCTATGATCAATGGTTTGTTTTTCCTTTATAATACTTAAGTTTAATTGAAATCATTTATTTGTGCGATGATTATAATCATGCGAAGGATATATAGCAAACAGAAGGGATATAAAACAAATATACCAAGCTTTTAGTTCAAAAGTATAGTGGAATTATATATCTTCGGAGGGACTGGCATAGTTACTATTTTTGTCCTCGGGGCTTCGCCCCTCGGAAAAAATAGTTCTATGCCAGTCCCTCCTCAGATATATAATTCCACTATACTTTCTCACAGCTTGGTATATTTGTATATTATCGCAGCCTATATATTTACTGTCTATTATTGCCAGGCAGATCCACTTTAATATAAATAATGGAAATTTTACAAAAACAAGTAAACAACACTAAGGAAAATGAATTTGTAATCAATCCAGGCTAGGCATTATTTAGCTACCACTACAGCATTGACAATCACAATAGGAGTGGGCTATAAATGGGTCATTTCTCGTTTTATTTTCGGGACAGTTTTTTTGTATTCCATTTGCCCTATCTCAACATGAAATGACAAAATTTTTTGCCTGGGGTCGCAGAAAAAAGTGTGCAGGGCCAAAATCCAAGATGGCCGCCGTTTTCCTAAAAAATCATATTTTTGGTCATAACTTTGTCATTAGTGGGTCTCTTTATTTGATTTTGGTGTCTAACCCTATGTTTTGGGGGTTAAGGGATCTATTTATGCAGTTAAAAATACTGTAAAATATTCAGATATTGTGTTAAGGCATATTTTTGACAATTTTTACCCCTTTTTTACCCAATTTTGAACCATGCCCGTAGACCTGAAATTAGTGGGTAAATTACATTGGAGAACATTTTTAAAAAGCTAGAGAACAAGTTGAAAGTGACAAAATAATATTCATAACCCTCACACTTGACAAAATTTTCGGCCTGGGGTTATAGAAAAAAGTGTGCAGGGCCAATATCCAAAATGGCCGCCGTTTTCCTTGAAAATCACATTTTCAGCCATAACTTTGTCATTTTGTTGTGTTTTTACCTGCTTGTGGTGTCTAACCCCATGTTTTGGGGGTCAAGCAATCTGTTATGCATCTAAAAAATAGTCACAAGTCATCAAATGTTGAGTTAACACCATTTTTGACTACATTTGAACTCCCTTTTTACCTAAATTAGCATATTTCGAGAAACATGTCTTCAATTTCTATGATGTTGCTTAAAACATAATGCAGCTTTCTCCTAAGGAAGTCCCCAGTTCCTGAAACGGTCATAGGCACAATCTGCTGCTCAATAGTGTCCTGGATGTCATCAGTCCCAGGTGGCCACTGCCAAATTTCATCTCCGGTACCAGCTAAGTTAGTACCAGCACGCATCAGGTGATCCACTCGGAAAGTTCCGTCCCCATTATCATCCAGGTAGAACCCAATATACCATCTTTTGGTACAGGTCTCTCTCATCCCAGATGACAGCAAGTGGTTGGTTAGGCTGAAACATACATTCTTTTTCAGAGTGAGACATTCCCTCTACCTCTTGGGCAATAAAATGCCAAAAAAAAAAAGAGAGTATTTTTCACCCATGTAAAGCCCACCCCTATCATTAACAGAGAGTCACGCATCAACGTGATGCAGATGTCCGCAGGGCGCAGGGACCTTTACAAGGTCAACAAATTATCAGAGAAAGAGATGATCGAGAACCTAACGGTACTCCTCGGGGATGATTACCAAGCATAGGAAGCAGTGGTATTTCCTTGCGAGGAGGAGATACTGGAAACATTGATGGGAGCACAAGAGGCAGAGGGAATGTCTCACTCTGAAAAACAACTTATGTTTCAGACTAAACCAACCACTTGCTGTCCTCTGGGATGAGAGAGACCTACAGGTACCAATAGATGGTATATTGGGTTCTACATGTACCTGGATTATAATTGGGACGGAACTTTCCGAGTGGATCACCTGATGCGTGCTGGTACCGAAGATGGAATTTGGCAGCGAACACCTGGGATTATAGAGCAGCAGATTGTGCCTGTACCCGTTACAGGAACCGGGGACTTCTTTAGGAGAAATCCGCTTTATGTTTTAAGCAACATCGTATAAATTGAAGACATGTCTCACGAAATATGCTAATTTAGGTAAAAATGAATTCAAATGTAGTAAAAAATGGTGTTAACTCAACATTTGATGGCTTGTGACTATTTTTATATGCATAACAGATTGGTTTACCCCCAACACATGGGGATAGGCACCACAAGCAAGTAAAAACACCACAAAATGACAAAGTTATGGCTGAAAATGTGATTTTTCATGGAAAAAGGCGGCCATCTTGGATTTTGGCCATGCACACTTTTTTGTATAACCCCAGGCCGAAAATTATGTCAACTGTGAGGGTTATGGGGGCTATGAATATTATTTTTTCACTTTCAACTTGTTCTCTAGCTTTTTTAAAATGTTCTCCGGTATAATTTACCCATTAATTTCAGGTCTACGGGCATGGTTCAAAATTGGGTTAAAGGGGAATTCCACCCCAGAAATGTGATGTTTGCTATAAAATGAGGTGAATATGAAGAATCATGATCGAAAATCTGAGCCAAAACGGTAGAGCAATACAAAAGTTATGACAGGATGAACTTTTCTCCGATGTTTAGTATCGTTCGCAATTGCTATCGATCGTGACGTCACTTGCGAGCTGCAGCCATTTTGACTTCTACATGGAAATTTTACAAAATTTAAATTTTCTTCATAACAAAGCAAATTTATGAGCTTACAAATTCCAATGAGGTTGGCCCATCGATATTCTTCTATGAATTCGTGAAAACAAGCAGAGAAAAATGATTTTTTAGCAACGAAAATGAGAAATAAGTGTATTTTCATGTACTAAAGCCATGGCGAGTTGCTCGTGAATGATGTTGCATATGGCGGCAATTTTGAAACGATCGCTCATTACTACATGATGTTCAAATAGGTATAACTCCTGTGTTTCATGTCCGATTTTGATCAAATTTTCACCAAGTATTCCTCTTGTTCTGCTTATTCGAATAACGAATGGTTTTATCAGGCCCGGAATACCCCTTTAAAAAGGGGTAAAAATGGTCAAAAATATGCCTTAACACAATATCTGAATATTTTACAGTATTTTTAACTGCATAAATAGATCCCTTAACCCCCAAAACATATGGTTAGACACGAAAACCAAATAAAGAGACCCACTAATGACAAAGTTATGGCCGAAAATGTGATTTTTAGGGAAAAACGGCGGCCATCTTGGATTTTGGCCCTGCACACTTTTTTCTTAGACCCCAGGAAAAAAATATTGTCATTTCATGTTGAGATAGGGCAAATGGAATACAAAAAAACTGTCCCGAAAATAAAACGACAAAAAAAGTATTTTTCACCCACGTATAGCCCACTCCTAATCACAATCAAGTCACCAGCCCCCAACAATCTTGCTGAACTTCTTTGGTGATGCGGGTTGATCCACACATAGGTACATTACAGTAGCATTGTGTGGAGATCAACCTCTTCCGCCTGCTGCACTATCCAAAACATAAACAATATTTGTCGTCCGATTTCTCCCTAAATTTACCAGCAAATGCAAAAAAACTTTTGTTTATGTGATCCCTAAGGCCTAAGTCATATACTTTGATAATAATTACCGACTTTGTTGTTTTGAAGATTGCAAAATGTAGGAAAAAAAACGATTATTTCCCGTCTGTTTTCATTACCGATGCATCCTAACACAAAACGTTCAACTGATGAACGGTACAGTGTATGAATAGGCAGTATGGTAATCTCCCGTGTATTACCATATATTGCGTGTAAATGGTCCACCTAAGTGGACCATATACTTTGTAGATGTGGGTTGATCTCCAATTCCAGTGGGCCAGGGTCGGCGAAGGGAGCTAGAGTCAATACAGTCAAAGTCTTCCAACATACTCGCCAAATTAAAATCAATTTAACTTATGTTACGGGACCTGACATACCTTTCAACTTGAACCAATATTTCGTTGAAGAGTTTGAGGAACGGATCATTCCATTTGTTTTCGCCGTTGATCATCCGGATTATGGCAATCCCATCCTGAATTTGAAGTCGTATGGAGGGAGATTGTGCACCGGCCATGATTGCGTAATGTTTTAGCTGTGAAGTAATTAGCGGAAGACCGCCAAGCCGCACGCCCGAAACCCCGGCGGTGTATTTTCACCGTCCGTGTGTGAATTGGGCATGAGCAGCTGCTGAACTGAGGTGTTTTTGTCCGAGTTCGGGGAACGACATTCATACGGGATCAGCTCCTTCTCTGCCGAATTAGTGCCGATGTTTGATTGAAATTACGATAGAAAAACGCTTGAACGTATTCCCTAAACGTCTGTGAACAGCCATATGAGAAATGGAGCGTTTTATTCAAGTTCTTGTGGCGGTAAATATAAATCTTTGTTATAATTTGTTAAACCATGTCCCATATGCTGATTCTTGTGTTAGTACATTATGACCATGAGAGATGAATTTCTGCAACATTCGAATTCTGCCGACAGCCTTTCCCTTTTTTCTGTGTGTCTTAATTCATGATGTTTAATAATACTTGCAATTATAATTATATTAATATAAAGTAAATTGGCAATTTGATATGCAAATTTCTCATGTCTTACAGTGTCTTTACTCTTGTTAATATTGTTAATTAGATTGTTAAAATGAAAACATATTTTGTTCAATTTGTTGTATATTCAGATTTCTAAATTTATGATTCATAACATATATGACTTTGTACAGATTACTCTAGCTCATCAAGTGGGTACTGAGGGCGATCAGTGGTGTTCCCGTGTGCAGTCTCGCATGGCACACTCCATACTTGAAAAGGTATAATTTGAAGTTTAATCTGGTCTACTTTGACTTTTGTCTTTGTTTTTGATGTGTTACAGTTACTTATCACTATTGAGTATTGGATCAATAAATCTGGTGCTCTTGCCTTTTGGACCACATTTACACTAAGTGCATTAATTGGCACCTTCTAGTGTGACAGTGCATGCAATGTAAAAGAAGCTCCGAAAAGGCGAAAACACCAGATTTTTCAGTTTGTTGATAATTTTACATTGTATGTATGAAGTTGGTACTTTTTATTGAAGAACTTTATTCCACAAGGTCCTTGGATTGGTTGCTATTAATTTATATTAAAAACCAGCTTTGTCAACTAATTACAAAGTTAAAACTTGAATTATGCTCAAAGTGAATTCAGAAAATAAAATTCAGACTTTTTATAATTTGAATTCACAAGCATAAAAAATAAGAAGTTGATTGTTTTTTATTGATGTTAAAGGGATAGTTGAGTTCTGGTAGAGAGAGTACAGTTTTAGTCAAACTGAAATTTAGTAACCAAAACCTGCACCATTACATTACAAACTAATATTTATAACTCCACCATGCTCAAAAGGAATACAAAAATTACAAACGACTAAGTAAAAAGCCTGTTATCATTCAAAAAGAGCTGTTTAAACTAAAGAGGGCACTTTCAAAAAACGAATTTGTTTAAACCATTTTAAATCAAATATTGTGCATGTGATGTTTTGTTGAAATAGTGATTAGATAGATAGATAATCAACAACTATCTAAAAACCTCTTTTGAAAATTTTTGAAAAGAGGAAGCATTTTAAAACGAATTTTAACGGCTGGTTCAAAATTATCGAATACTTGTGGGGCCCCACATTTATTACAAATGGTTATGTTTATGGATATTTCAGCCGTTTCTGAACCGATTTTGATCAAATCAAGTTTACTCTGCCATTAAAATTGTATGCTCTTTCAAATTTGACACTCAGTTTTTCATTATCTCACAAACAAATTATTTTGTGTAGCGCCCTCTCTACCAAAACTCAACTATCCCTTTAAACAATTTTATGTTAAAACACATTGGTGTAAACCATTTAAAACAAAATTGTGCATGTGATGTTTTGTGGAAATAATGAGTAAATAGAGAGCTCATCAACAACTATTTTAAACCTCTTTTGTAAAACTTTGAAAAAGAGTCAGCATTTTATTTTGTTTTTCTTAAATCATTGAATAAACCTTGGGCCCCAGGTTTTTTCTGATCGGATATATGTATTGCTATTTCAGCTGTTTCTGAAACGATTTTGATCAAATAAAGTTTATTCTGTCATTAAAATTGTATGCTCATTACAAATGTTACACATATTTTTTCATTACCTCACAAAACACTTATTTTTTGAAGCGCCCTCTATACCGAAACTGAACTACCCCTTGGACCAAAAAATATATGTAATTTTTTACATTTGGTGTCATAAATTCACAGACTGTGCTGCCAATCATGAAGCAAGAGGGGCTTGACTTTGGCAGCGAGTGCCCCCTGCAGCCCAGGCGCAACATGTACCACGACAACGAACGTCGCAAGTGGTCGGAGGTCTCCAACCACTGGAACTGCCTCTACTGCGGGAAATCCTTCTTCAGCGAGAGGTTCATGGATCACCACATGGAGAGCAGGCACCAGGACACAATCGTAAAGGTGAAACTGTCTACACTCTTTAATAAAGTTTGAAGGCTTAAAATCAGACCTTTGTTGTTTCTGTTTTTGCCTAAGTATGACAAGTAAGCAAATTCTCCCAAAACTGGAACTGCCTCTACTGTGGGAAGTCCTTCTACAGTGAGTGGTTAATCGATCAGCACATGTAAAACAGGTTCAAATGCTTAAATTCAGACCTTTGTTGTTTGTTGATCTTTTTATCTTATGGCAAGTAAGTGCAGTAGTATAAAGTAAATCCAGTAGGCCAAAACAATATGTTGACCCACTGACTAGTCTCAAACCACTGGAACTGCCTCTATTGCGGAAAGTCCCTCTTCAGTGAAAACAGGCACCAAGACACAATCGTAAAGGTGAAACTTTCTTCTCTTTTTAAGTGCAAAGGCTTAAAATGAGACCTTTGTTGTTCCTGTTTTTGTTTTTACCTGGTGGCAAGTAAGTGCAGTTAGCAGTAAAATCCAGTAGCCAAAATAGTTGACCCACAGACCTTGTATCTGTTCTCTTTTCACCAACATTATAATTTTCTTAATTTTTGTAATGGGGCTTTTTAATACACAGGCAGAGGTTTTCCTCCTTCCTCCTCTTCCTCCTCCTCCTCATCCTCCCTTCACCTCTACCTCGTCACCATATCATTATCATCATCTTCATCATCATCAGCATCAGCATCAGCATCATCAGCATTACCATCATCATTATCATCATTATCATCATCATCGTCGTCATCACTGTCATAATCATGTCATTATCATCATTAGCATTATCATTATCATCTTCATTATCATCATCATCGTCGTCATCATCATTGTCATCATCATCATCATCATCATCATCATCATCATCATCATCATCATCATAATCATTGTCACCATCATCATCATCATCATTGTCACCATCATCATCAGGACATCATCATCATTGTAAATTTGTAATCTTATAAAACCTTTTAAAAAATACTATGTTAAAAAATTACTCTTTTGCTCACAGGGCCCACAGGCGGTGTGTTTGGCTGATCACTGCGACTACCTGCGATGTGACGTGATAGCTAACAACAAGAAATCATCGTTCTGGGAGGAGGCTCTGTGTAGGCACAATGAGTTGGAGGCCCTCAGGAAGAAATGCCAGGTCATTGTGAACTCAGTGCTTCAAATTAAAGGGGAACCACCACCCAAAAATAATATTTTTATAAATGAAATGTAATAGATTTTTAGTAGTCCATTCCACCAGGAAAATGTTTGCCTTGTGGCCCAGTCGGGAAAATAAAAACAAGTTTGTTGAAATTCTAGTGGCCCGAAACTTGAATCTTATGGTCCCAAACAAAGAAAAACATTACAAATTCACTTAAATGTGTGGTTGCTCATTCAGGCTAGTGGAATTTAGCATCAATGAAATTTGGTTGACCCATAGCTTATTTATAGTGGCCCCGGGCTAGTGGGCCTGTGCAAATTTCATACACTGGCAATACAGGAATTAATTTGTAATTTTAGGGGGCTACTTTTCTAATCTGATGGATATCCAGACATTTTTCACATAATACCCTGGTAATTTAGTTTTACTGTTAACTAATTTAAACAAATATTGCAAGCCTCAAGTCATTGCAAATCATATCTATGTTACGATATAGATCTTCTTTATTTTGTATATCAGATTTTGTTTTCTAATTTTAGCTCACTTCCCATTAATTTTCTGCAGGATATAGTAAAGCAATGTTTACCCTCTCAACTTACGGGACCAGAGAAATATGAATTAAAAGGTGAGTTATTTGCTCAGGAATCTTAACCTAAATCAGCAGGGAAACTTTATAGCCATTCATTGAATATGAGGAGTAATAAAGTTGTAGTAAATGTTATTAAAATGTCATGGGTTGCCTTAAATTGATTACAATTATTATTTCAAAGCATGGCTAATCATGTGGGAGTAAAATTAAAGTAAATCTTCTAGTATATTACAACACAAAATTAATACAAATAAACCAGATTTCATTAATTGTCCAAATTGAAACAATTAAAAGCTTAATCCCAATATTGAGTTTTACTTTTGATAAAAGAAAGACAATTTTAATCAATCTTCCCTGTAAAGCAAACAGGTGAAATGTTGAGAAATAATTATTTGTATTTTTGGTGATTAATTTAAAACTTACCACTCTTCAAAAACAAACTAATTTGGAATGGTCTCAATATTAGTTTTCCTTACTCTTGTGTTACCAATTTGGATATATACTATACATTTCTGGGTATGATATTCTTAATTATATATTTCCCTTTCTTTCATTGATATTTCATACCATCTAAAATGATATGTTTTATAGTTCTCCATTTCTATTACTTTCCCTCTCAGCTAAGCTGGAAGATTCTTTGTGTTCATATCTGACCTGTGAAAAGTACTGGGAAAATCAATTTGAAGAGGTAAGTGCAGCTTCAAACGGAGCTCAATTTGAACTTCGATATTTTTTGCCCATATTAGGAAGATAAACTTCAAAATTATTGGTGGCTTAGATTTTGTGCACCAAAATGGGCCTCCATATACAAACTTTGCCTTTGAGAGCTATCATTCAACAAATGTATTACTCAATATTAAAGTAATCAATTAGCTTTGTCAAATTCAACCAAAATCACTTTGGAGCTTTCACATTTGTCTTGTACCTTATTGTGTGGTAACAGAAGAATAAGATTGATTTTGATGTTTCAATGTTTCCCTAATTATGGATATATTTATGACAAAATTTGTCAAAATCAGGGCAGGGAGAGATAAATGTGACGTCAGTTTTCCCCATTTGTGTTGTTAAACAGTGTTCCATTCCTATAAAACTCTCACATCTGGAAGAATCAATCACATTGGTTTGTGATTGCAGTCTCAAATATCACTTGAGGAAGAATCTAATGAAGTAAATAGATCAAATTAACAGTGTTTTTATTATTAAGAAGACACAGGAACCAATTGTATTAATATTCGCTGATATCTGAAAAGTTGGAAAATGTCTCTTAACTTCTTTTTCTTTATGTTTATTTTCTTCAGTCATCCCCCGAGAGAGTAGCTGCGTACATCATTGCTACCATCTTCACTGTATTTGGCTTCATCATGTACTACACTATGGCCTGCTCACATCTATAGTAAGTGCAATTAAAAATATATTTTACAGTCAAAACTGTGTATAGTGACCACCAAAGGGGAACAAAAATAGTGGCCGCTGTAGGCAGGTGGCCTCCAAGACAGGGGGGTGTTTCACAGAGATCCTAAGTTGATCTTAGCACTAAGATGGTCTGAAATATTATGGAAAGCCATTAGAGTCTTGAAACATTTTTGTAAAAGTTATGTTGAAATGCATAAAATGTTGATTCAAATCATATCTATTTTCTAATTAATCTCGTTAGCTGTGCGTTGCGCACGAGACGTAAGCCGAGTGCGCAAAGCACAGCTAACATAACTTTTACAAAAATGTTTCAAGACACTAATGGCTTTCCATAATATTTAAGACCATCTTAGTGCTAAGATCAACTTAGGATCTTTGTGAAACACCCCCCTGGTTCCATAGCATTATCTTTCTTTGCAGGGGATCAATTTCGATGGCCACTATAGGCAGGTTGGCTGCTATAGACAGGTGGCCACTAAGGCAGGTTTGACTGTATTTTCATGGCCTATTCTTATTTCTAATTTGGATGGTTTTCAGGCCTACACTAAAACCCCAAAACATTCCTTTAATATATGAAAGAGATGAGTGTAAATGGCAATTAATCAAGTATAGTATTTTTGCCCTCCATACCTGTTGAGTCACAGTTATAAACATCACAAATGCACTCACAGGGGTTTCCAACCCACAACTTTCTGATTATAAAAGGGGACAAGACCACCGAGATCACCTAATGCAATGTTAGAAATCAACCGTTTTGCCTTGTGGCCCAGTCGGGCAAGTAAAAACAAGATTGTTCAACTTTGAGTGGCCCGAAACCTAAATCTGGTGGCCCCAAACAAAGAAAAACAGTAACAAGTTCTGTTAAATTTGGTTGCCCGAACAGGCCAGTAGAATTTAGGATCCATGAAATTTGGTGGCCCAGAGCTAATTTATAGTGGCCCCGGGCCAGTAGGCCTATGCTAATTTTGAGCGCTGCATACCGCATCGTAATCTATAATTAGCTTCCCGAACAGTATTTATCGTACCCGCCCTCTCTCGACAGCATGCTGCATGAACACGTATTGTAACGTCATCTTGTGCATGGGCATTCTGATGAGAAGAATGACTGAGTAAGTAAACCTCTAAAAAATTAGCTTTCGTTTGATATAAAACATGTCTATTTTAAACTTTATTTTGCATTTGTTTCGAAGCTCTGATTGTGGTCGAATTTCTCGACATTGCTGCCGCAGATTTTTTATCACTGTTCTGTTTGCCGTGTTCCTGACCCGTGCCAAAGACGAAATTTATTGCATTTTGTGCCATTCGATAAATGAATGTCTGAATTTACAGAAAATGTAAAGTGTTCAGACCCTAAACAAAACTTCTGAATTTCTACTGGCTACCAACGCTCAACACAACCCTTTGCAAAGTGTTGGACATCGATTTAATATCAAACAATGGTACAAAAACATATAACCCTGTGTTGTTCTTTGTGTGGTGGTCCCCTTTAACTGTTTTGCTTTGTGGTCCAGTCGGGCAAGTAAAAACAAGATTAAAAAAAATTCTAGTGGCCTGAAACTTTGTGTGCGAAATGCAGAGAAAATTGCACCCGAGCTCTGTGCCAGACAATGTACATAGCTAAGACCCTTTCCAGACACTCTTTATATTATTATCATGGAATGTGACTACATATGTTATCTTCTTCTTTTTAATTGGGGGGGGGGGGGGGGAAGGGGGGGGGGGGTTGGTAGGGGGGTGTGTTGAAATGAAAGTTGTTGGTCTTATGTCGGATAATAAACAGAAATAAGCAGGCGCTTGCATCCTACACAATATAGTCAAAGTTCTTACAACTAGAGGACCCGTGCCTGTACTGGCACGGGATGCGTGGTATATAAAACATCGCGATCATCTGGCCTCGACGCTTCCTGGTCTAGCGCCCCCACTCGACAAAAAATACACAGTTAATTCTGAGATCCTTCCACAATCACCCAGGCTCAAAACGGCCCCAAAAATCAACTTCCCTTTGATGTAATTTGATACCATTACCTCCCTAAAGGTAGAAGCAATCCTCACCTGAAAGGTGAGGGTCATACCTCAAGGCATGGCGATTTGCATAGCCGGAAAGACAAACAGACAGACAGACAGTCTCCTCTTTTAGTAGTATAGATGACAAAGACAATGAAGAGAAGTGTAGTTAACCTTTTGTGATCTTGAGTTTAATCCAAGTTGCATAAAACAAGTACTAAAAATGTTACTATAATAAATATTCTGTTTATAACCTGATATTGTTCTTTGTTTCAGTTTATTCAGCGCAAGAGGATGATATTGAATGATTTCTGTGTATTATCTGTGTATTACTATTATTAAATTTATTATTATATTATTATTATTATGGTGGCAGTGCGTGAGTAACATGCTTGTGGATGTTTTCGGGGGCTACAAATTTTGGGGGCTACTATTTAGCTCTAATGCTGTGAGTGATCATCGGATCGGCATTCGATCACGATCCGATCATGCAGAAAAATCGGGGGCTCTTTTTATTTTTCGGGGGCTCTTTTTGGCATTTCGGGGGCGAATTCACCCTCGGCCCCCATGTAAACTGGGTTCCAAAAGAAACTTATCACTTCTTCAGAGCGACACACATTAAAATCTAAAGCATAAAAATTAATCATAATTGGGCATAGATTAGCTATAATATTCCTCAGCATGCACATCTAAACGAAATTATGTTTGATTTAGTCAACAAAGAATAAAATAAGGTGAAATCACAAGAGGTACTTTTTCAAAAATCACAGAAACTGCTCGCCTTCCTGGCACGGAGCTCGGTACGGACAATAGCCAGCCTGGTGGTTACATAACCCGCCTTTGATGTTGAATGAATAGCTATTGAAAGTTCTGAATAGGCCGCCTTTCGTGGAGGTTCGCAGCGAGCAGTTTCTGTGATTTTTGTAAAGTGACCTGTAGCGATTCCATCTCATTTTTCTCTTTTTTGGCAAAAGGCAAAGCAACCTTTCAGTTGTTCAGATATGCTTCATAAGGAGAATGATAGCTTATCTGTGTCTAAATATGATTCAATTTGATGATATGGATTTTAGTGAGCGTCGCTCTGAAGAAGTGAAAAGTTTCTTTTGGAACCCAGTTTATTTTTTCCCTGGGTACATGCATGCTTATCCTGGTGATTGGTTTATAAATGTTCAAGGGGAAATGCCATAGAGTTGTTTGTTTAAATGGTCAGGGGGACAGTGTTGCATAAAGAATTACAATTGGTGCACTCGCAAACTTTTGGCGCATGTAAAACCATATGGCCCATTTGGTTCCATAAGTGTTGGTAGTTAACTGTATTGGTTATGACATTGTGTTAGACATCTATTTAATATCAAACTAAATTAAGTCAAATTAAGAAAATACTGCTGAAAACTGCTTAATAATATCAAACAATGGAACCAAAACATACAAGTATGTGTTGTTATTTGCCTGGTGGTCCCCTTTAAGAAGCAGCTCCTGAACAAGCAGTCTGCAAAAACAGCTGCCGATCAACACATACACAAGCTTACTTATTGACCTGTGGTAACAAGGTTTCCATACTCTTCTCAATCCTTCTTCCCATGATCCCTTTGCAGTAACGACGATACCTATCTATTGAACGCCGATGGGCAACAGAGCCAGCGGCCGAATATGAAGGAACGAAGGCGCAACGTCAGCCATCCCACCTCCGCCGGTCAATCGATGCGTAACCGACAAGGGACGTTGAACGATAGGTTACTGGCGGTCGAGTCTGAAAAACTGCCAGTGGTATACCAGAGACCAGCTGCCTTTCAGGATAGGTAACACTGAGGTCAAGTAAACACTGAATGTTCAGTGCATATCTGATACACTGTAGGAACAAAAGGAATTTCCGAAGCTGAAACAGGTGTGGATTGATACAGTTAAACAGTTAGTCTTTCCCATGCCAATTTTGGCACATAAGCGGTGCCTATCTCTGATTCATTAGCCCTAGGCCACACGTCTACTATATGTAGTGAAAGTTACAGAGGGGGGGGGGCTAGTCCTCTGGTAACTCTGCATGTTTAACTTTCCCTTCTCCATTCGATTTATGCCGAGTGCCTGGCTAGAAGGCAGAATGAACCATTTTTAAAGCCTTTGGTATGACCCGGTCTGGGTTTGAACCCGGGACCTCCTGTGCATGAGGCGGACACTCTAACCGCTAAGCCACCATGCTCGGATTGATCCAATGACCTCCTTATTACTAGACAGGAGTCATGTCCTCTAGGCCACCTGGGAGGAACGGGTTAGAGGAACCAGTGCATGTTTGATTCACAGTACTATATAAAACAACAATGTCAGAAGTGGACTTTGTGTGAATTGAACCAATGACCTCTAGGTAGGCAGTGTGACCACTAGACCACCTTTGTGCATACAGGGTCAAAACTTAAATACAGGCAACATTATGCAAGTTATGACCTCCAAGATGTCATTATACCTGGCTACAGGGGCCACACCTAGGGAAACAAGATAAGTGGTCACCATAGTCAGGTGGCCACTGAAGTCAGGTGGTCACTGTTGTCAGGTGGTCACTGTTGTCAGGTGGTCACTGTATTCAGGTGGTCATCATAGTCAGGTAGTCACTGTAGTCAGGTGGTCACCATAGTCAGGTGGCCACTGTAGTCAGGTGGCCACTGTATTCAAGTGGTCACTGTATTCAGGTGGCCACTGTAGTCAGGTGGTCATTGTAGTCAGGTGGCCACTGAAGTCAGGTGGTCACTGTAGTCAGGTGGTCACCATAGTCAGGTAGCCACTGTAGTCAGGTGGCCACTGTAGTCAGGTGGTCACCATAGTCAGGTGGCCACTGTAGTCAGTTGGCCACTGTAGTCAGGTGGCCACTGTAGTCAGGTGGTCACTGTAGTTGGGTTTAGTAACACTGTTTTTCTCTGGAGTGGGTTCCTTTTGAATGTTCACTATAGCCAGTTGGCTGCTTATTGAGAGATGGCCACTAAGACAGGTTTGACCATATTTGTATCAGATGAACAGTCACGGGGGACTTTTCAATTGCACGTCCACTAGTGGACTGGTACGTGCATCACGTCAGGACCAGGCCCGCCAAGACGTTGACCCATTGTTTGGTTACCCGTCTCAGCCGAGTACGAACTTGGATTTGACCGATTTGGCATTTGTACTTGACTGAGATGGTTGACCAACAATTAGTCAAATTGTGGGCGGGGCCTAATCATGAATTAAAGGGGACCACCAGGCAAAGAACAACACATTATTATATGTTTTGGTACCGTTTTGTGACATCAAATAGTTACCAAACATTTTGCAAAGGGTTGTGTAATTCATAAACAAAGGAATTAATTTCCACCACTTACGGAACCACTACTATTTCCTGGTTCCATACGGGCCAAACATTTGCGAGTGCGTTTGTAGGCAATAGAATCCCGGGCGATTCGTTTGCTCCGCACACCGTTAGTCTTCGCAATTCAGACCGCATGAACGCGTGCTTTAGAATAGTGATGCGTTTTCCAATTATATTTTTTTTCTGAAAACATATTTGTGTGAACTTGTTGATGGAATGGATACTAAAGATGTTACCTTTCTATAATAAGAATATTATTTTTGGGTGGTGGTACCCTTTAAGGCATTATCTTGTCCACTGGTAGACGTGCACACTGAACAGTTCCTAATTTCTATAGTTGACAGATGGACTTGATGTATGTATTTAAAAAAGAAATCCGTTCATAGTTTTGATCCTCATGGAAAGGATGGAAAGGAGTTACTTAGCACTGTGTGCACCTACGAGGTTGCCTAGCTGGAATGCTCCCCAGGGAGTGGACAATGTGCACTTTGTGTGCTGAATTGAGTGCAGTATGTATCCGATGACCGGGGTAGACGCGCCGCGAGTGTCGAAAGACGGAACGTGCGCTATATAAGTAGCCACCATTAAAATGTATTATTTTTATTATTAAAGTGCAATGTATTGGGGCTTTTGGATGTTGTCTTGTCAGGAATTTTTGTACTAATACTAGTTTGTTTCTATGTTTTGCTAATAGAAATATTTTCTTTTGAACTGTAAATGTATATTACTACAGGAATTTTGGACCAAAGGAAATTGAAGTTGTTTGTATGTATTTGGTATTTCGCTATAAACTATGTTGTATGTTAGTATCAGTTAAAAAAAAAATCATGTTGACATATTTTTAAAAACTTTATTATTTATTAGTACAGGAAACTTTGACCAAAAGAATTTGCAGTTGTTTGTATATATTCGGTCATTTGCTATGTACTATGTTTGATGTATTATAACTGTTAAAAAAGAAAAATCATGATGAACTTTAACTCTTTTTAAACATTATTTTGAAATGCATTTATTTTTTGTTCTTGAAAAATTATATATTTGCAACTGAATGAACGTTAAATTGGTATATAATTTGTTAATCATTTCTATACCATTCATGAAAATACTCAGGGGCGTATATTCTAGCTGAGGATGTGAGCAAGTGTCTTTGTTTAGCTTTTGATACTGAAATAATTTATAGTGGGAAAATACAGCATTTATATCCTATAAATAAATTGACTTGGTAAGAGACACTGGTTAACTGTGATATAAATGTAGAAGTACTATTACTTTTGTTAACATGTGACCTTCAACGTTGGTGACCTTACACTACAAAACGACCGTTATGTCGCAGTGGTAGTTTCTCTTTTATTAGCTAAAATAGCCAAATTTTGTTGAAAATATGAGATTTAGGATTTTGGTATTTCCTGAATAGGCATATCTTAATATAGCTTCTGTAACATTTTGAGCGTCGGAAATCATGTTTAAATATTATTTTTGTATCTAATAAATGTGATCTTATTACAGCGCTTTAACGGAAACTGATCTTTTAAATCGCCCGTTTCTCCCTTATTTTAAAAATGCTTCTGCCATATTCCAAATCTTTGGTGTTCATTTTGAGAGGGTTTGCTTAGTCCATATATGACAAATGGTATACCATTTTAAAGGTAATGACTTCTATTTTAATGTTTTATGAAAAGCAGTAAAATCAGTTTTCCCGACTTTATTGGTCGTTTTGTGGTGTAAGGTCACATATGGTATCTGAAAATATGCATAATACGAATATTAAGTCTTCCTTTATGCAACTTATGGATGATTAAGTACTAAATTAAGATGTGAAAAAAGTATAGTACTGCATGTACTTGAACAAGATTATTTGGTAAAGTGAAAGTTATTGTATGGATTGCAAAAATAAAATTAATGCAAAATCAAACTGAAAATGTTGTCTTGTGTTGGCATTTTCCATATATGTGTGCCTATGTTCTTGTAAGGGAGAATATTTGTGTTGATAATTACATTAATAATTCTGGAGTATTACAGAGAGAGAGAATTAAATTATTGCATATGATTGGTTACAGTCTTTACACATATTTAACATACTTTAAAGGGATAGTTGAGTGTTGGGCACTTCACCAAAAAAAAAATTGTGAGATAATGAAAAACTGAATGTCAAATTTGAAAGAACATACAATTTTAATGACAGAATAAACTTTATTTGAACAAAATCGGCTGAAATATCCATAAACATATTTTTATTCAAAAATTCTTCACCAGGGGATATTTTGACTTTTTAGAAAAAATGTTTTAAATGCTTAAAGACTACTTTGAAAAAAATCTGAATAGGTTTTTAAAAAGTTGTTGATGATATCTCTATTGAATCATTATTTTAACAAAACATTAAATGCACATTTTGTATGAAAAATGGCTAAAACCAATTATTTTTTTAGAGAGCGTCCACTTGAGTTGTAACGGCTCTTTTTGAATGATAACAGGGGTTTTACTTAGTCGTTTGTAATTGTGTGTACTTTTCGAGCATGGTGAAGTTATAACTATTATTTTGTACCGTAATGGTGCAGGTTTTGGTTGTTGATTGTGTTCTTTACTATGTACTTTACCTAATTAGTCCTTTACTGAAGTGACATTTTCTAAGTTTTGTTTTTAATGAAGATTTAAACTTCATTTTTATTGCGAGCTATTTGACTTGAGTCTAAGTGACTTGAAGTTTGAAATTGCATTAATTGCATTTTATGTATTGCCGGAGTAGTTGAGCCAAAGAAGGTGGTGGTGTGTGTGAGTGTGTGTGTGTGGGGGGGGGGGGGGGGGGCAGCAAATTTTATTTAACAATATAATTATCAATACTACCTTTTCAATTAAATTACATCAAATAACATTTTCCATATATGAAGCTGAGTCGTGCCTTGGGACATGTCTGTTGCTCAACCCGGCTACGGTACATGCAGCCCAGTGCCCCTGATACACGGACGGGATGATTCGGAGTATCAAAATTAAAGCCCAAGTCCAGTTTCGGGAAAGTAGCCGAATACATTGTTGAATATGTATTGAAATAGGGCTTGTGTGGTAAAATCCGAACCTAAGCATCGTTAAATACAGAAATATCGGAAGAAATCCAATATCCGCCTGTGAAATTCATAAATCAACCACCCGTTCAGACCTGTCAGCGCCGCTAGCGCTGGGGGAGATATCGACAAGCTAGGGACAAGCCCGTATCTAGCGAACACCTCGTGCATACCTCGTGGTCGTAATACACGTAGCGTATGAGTGCTTCCGCGTTGGAGATATTTATCCGGCCCTAGATCAATTTATAATTTTGCAAATATATCAATTAGAAGGCGGTTTCTTGGCCAAATTTGGATAATCCTATATTAGTACAATTATACTATTTCACATTATTGGTAATAAGAGCTTCCATTTCATTTTTTTTGAGAGGGGGGCGTTTCCAAAACTGGCCCTTACCTTTAACATAAAACAATAATAATTTTTGTTTAATCTAATTGTCTTGCATAAATTAAAACATAGATATTGAATTGTGGGCATCTATGGCTATATCTTACTTGTTAGTAGATATTTTTTAACGTTTGCATTATTCAATTTTTATCCACTGTTATACTTGTTGATTTGTTACCATTCTGTTTATAGCAACCACTGGAGTCGGGACGGAAGGTTTTTGGCCACAGTTATCCAGTTAACTTTTTCCAAGCCCTGGCATTCCAGTGGTTGCAATTTCCATACTTTGTTACATTTTTCTTGTGTATTTGATTTGCAGAATAAATAATAATAATAATAATAATAATAATATTTCATACACTACACAGAAAACATGACATTATAAATATACAGTACATAATACTAACATGGACAGGGACTCAGGGAGGTATAATCCCCAAATAATCAAAAATCCTATATAAATGCAGTCTAAAAATGTTTGGTTCTCTGAACATAGCTGATCAACACACTCTGCTTACAATTTTTCAATTCACATTCCTCCTTAATATCTAGTTCTGAGTATAACATTTGTCTCTCTCAATCGAAAATTTGGGGCAAATAACATATATACAATTTTCCAATGTTTCTTCTTCTTTTAAGGGCAGACTGCATCAAAGATACATACAAAAAAGAATATATCTATACCGTATGTGTTATCTTTCTTTTTAGGTATCTATCTATCTATCTCAGTAAAATACTAGGTAA
Source organism: Echinarachnius parma (assembly GCA_037951105.1). Classification (NCBI taxonomy): domain Eukaryota; kingdom Metazoa; phylum Echinodermata; class Echinoidea; order Clypeasteroida; family Echinarachniidae; genus Echinarachnius; species Echinarachnius parma. Next base: position 174,066 of record JBAMJV010001571.1, on the reverse strand, counting down.
ACAAAGAAAATAAATACTAACTATAAATACTAACTTTATTGTTAGAACCCAGCGCTGCAGGTATCTATCTATCTATCTATCTATCTATCTATCTATCTATCTATCTATCTATCTATCTATCTATCTATCTATCTATCTATCTATATATCTATATATCTATCTATCTATCTATCTATCTATCTATCTATCTATCTATCTATCTATCTTCTAACTAACTAACTAACTAACTAACTAACTAACTAACTAACTAACTAACTAACTAACTAACTAACTAACTAACTAACTAACTAACTAACTAACTAGGTAGCTAGTATCTAAATTATCTGATCTATAGCTAGCCAGTACGCCAGCTAACTGAAAACTATGATACTCATTTAATTTGGTAGATTTCTTTCTAATTTCTAAAATTCGTGATCTATATTATAATTCTCTTACATAATTATACATATTATAACTATATTGTTAGAACCCAGCGCTGCAGGTATCACGAATCTTTATTGACAGTAAAAGGGTGATGTAAACTATGGGGGAGGGGGGGGGGGGGGGGGGGGGGGTGTACCCGGGTGTACACCATGGGGTACACACACACGGATTCCGACGACAGGTGTAACGAGCAGCGAGCTATTCACTAAGTACGTACGGTCATAATACGCGCGAGATTGAGTATGGTGCCGAGGAATATCAGATTATTTCCATCAAAATATCGTGTGATTGTCCCTGTTTATACTCGAGGAGGATGTCACTAACACTATGTTACAAGACCAGCGACCGTAATTAAGAGGGTAAGATTACTTTTCTTTCTCTTTAAAACATATTATTTTACTTCCAAATAAAGCTCATTTTATACTTTGCGGGTTTTGCTTATCACCGTCTGGCTCCTCTGCTTGCACGGGTCGCGTCGGGGAAGCGGAACAGCGGGATTATGGTGCTAACTCTCGTACACTATGCACGTTGTGTAGTCACTGGCGACAAGACGCTGTTATTGTTAATGGGTTTGCCTACTTTGCCAATTAGACCCTAATCATAGAAATTGGGGCATGCCTTTCTTCTCCTTTGTCTTGATTTTACACATCACGTCTATTCTATGCTTGATTGAAGTTTAATTGGTGATAGATATTTTATGAAAGCAGGCTGATGGTCGGTCTTATATATTAAATAAACTTTGTAAAACTAAAAGTAGAGATAATTTCCCAAAATTATATATTTGAAACTAATCATATACCAATATCATGGTAAGATCCACTGTCTTGAACTACCTTTTGCCCATTGATTTTGACTACAAATATCAGTGTCCTATTAAATCATCATAATCTTCATTTATGATTTAGGGAGACATTTGAAAAATAAAAATTAGTTTCAAATTATTCTCGTACCATAAGCTATACAGCAAGCTCTCCAAGCCAAGTGAGTTTGGTTGAATTAAGTAAATTTCCCTTGTTACTATGTTCTCTATATCTCTGTCGATTATTTTCTGAAGATTCTTATTATATTCTTCAAAGCCGATGTTTGGAAAGTTGGGTAAAGACTTGAGTTTGGTATGCAGGGAATTAGTTATACGCACCTAACAATGCAACCCTCCAGTCTCTACAAATTCACAGGACTTTTTAAATGCAAACAATGTTTACAGGCACAACAGTTGTTAACATGTTTTTTTTACTTCTATTTTTCCAGGACACTGAGGCTGGACTAAAAAATTATGGGATTCTGTGGTGCGAGAGAAATCTGCTACCACCGGGTCTGTGACAGTTGGCATGGAAGGAGTCAAACCCCCAGCTGTTACTGCTGCTTCAGTAGCTGCTGAGCTGCAGAAAACCATCAAGGACGAGGATGAACTCTCAGTGGAGGAAGATGAAAAGGTTGCCCAGGACAACGATAAAGAGAGGAGATGGGTGGAAACTTTGCTTTCATGTAGCGAGGAGCCTGATGACGAGGAGTTTGCGTACATCGGAAAGATATTGTGCAACGATTGGAATCAAGCCGCCCGTGGCTGGGAAGACACTGTTCCCTTTGTACGATACGTTTGGGGGGAGGCGCCCTCTATATCCAAGAAAAGAGATGCGGAGGAGGAACGTGCAAACAAGAGGATCAAGGCACATCGGCAGAAGGTGGCGGGCCTGCCTGAGGAACATAGCTCATGGAGACGGTGCGTTGAACCAAGGACCTTCCGCTACGTGTATGACCCAAAGGGTCTCCATCGGACAACCCTGAAGTTTTACAATGGGATTACGCTAGAGAGAGCTTTGGAGGAGGATGGCTTTTCTGAGCATATCTTGAAGTTGCGCGAATATCTTGAGAAGACGTTGACCCATGCCAAGAAGGAGACGTCAAACGGAATCAAGGAGCATGCACAGCTGGGACAGTACTTTGCCGCCAAGTCTTCGCCCAGGAGACTCAGAAGAGAGAAACATTCTTCGGGTAAGAAAGGTGTTGGTAAGCTTCGCGGTCTCGGAGATGGACTCTTCATCCAGAGCGACGTCTCTGAGCCGGAAGATGAGTCGGATGCAAGTGCAACGTTCAAAGGTATCGAGGGAAGGGGACTGGATGATGCCTTGATGCCATTCAAGAATGATCGCCAGGCAACGCCCATCTTGCCCATCAGGAAGGTGGAGAAACATAACGGACAACTCATCAGGAATCCCCCAAACCCCAGCAGCAGTCCAAAGCTCAAACTCTCGCACAGTCCTTCAAATAATAAGCTTTCCCAGAGTCCAAATAACAGCTACGAGAAGTTTCCAGCCCAGTCCGTGGGCCCTCTCGATCTAACTCTTAGCCCATTGAAGAAGGTAACTCCGAGCCAAAGACAGATCCACGATGACAACGAGGTGCTAGCACATTCCCTGTCCCCCATGGAATTACTAAAGCCGTCCAGTGCAAAGTCCGAGCCAGATCCAGATCATACCCCCACCTACAAGGTTCTCTTGGAGCGCTCCTCTGCTCCGCACATGAGCTCCAGGACAATGAATCGGGAAGCTCTGGGGATGGTCGGTGCCAAACCCTCGACCTTTCAGCAACCGGTGAAGCAGTTTCCGCTCGCGCAGGAGCTAGCCGCTGTCGGCAAGCTACTGAGAGATCAAGACCAGAAGAACAAGAGTAAAGGGAAACGGACGATCAAACCGCAGCCTTTTAAACATGGTGCTGCTGCTGGAGATGCAGGGTCGGGCAAGCTAGGAGATCCCCTTCACCGGGGTGTCATGGACAGGGAGACAGCAGGTGCTATGGCAGCAGAATTACTACCTGGTGTCAGTGGACACAAACTCCATCTTCCAGTGTATTCCCAAAGAATTCTCTAATTTCTAGTGACCACTGCATGTATTCATTTTAGGTATTAAATATATTATTCCTTTTTTTACCATGTTGAAAGTAAGTATTCCAGTGGTTATAGATTTAGATATATTAATATTGATTCTAGATATTGAATTTATGTCTCACATATAATTTCTTTAATTTCCTTTGCTGCATTTCAATTCTGATAGACTCAAAAGCTCAGGCAATTGCATTCGGACTTCTGTCAGTTTTGTGTTCAATCTTTTATCATTCCTTACTGAATTAATGTAGTTGTCGTTAATTTGTGATTTTAACCAAATAGATCTAGAGGACAAGCAAAAATGTATCATTGTATCAAATGAACAATTTATGAATCAAATTAATGTTGACAGATTGTGTACATTAACAATTCATGATTTTGTAATAAAAGTATCTACTCAGTAGGAGTTACTACATGTGGGTGCTAGAGCTCTGTAACTGGTATAATAGTACATGATAGTATTCAGAAACACCAAAATTAATCATGGCTGTGTAGGTTGTGAAATTTAGGATTTAGGGACAAGATTTTGAAATGTTATATAATATTATGCGAGTACTTGTTTGAATCTAAACTGGGCTCCAAAAGAAACTTATCACTTCTTTAGATCGACGCTCACTAAAATCCATAGCATCAAATTGAATCATATTTAGACACAGATAAGCTATCATTCTTCTTATGAAGCATATATCTGAAAAATTGAAAGGTTGCTTTTGCCAAAAAAGAGAAAAATGTGATGGAATCGCTACAGGTCACTTTTCAAAAATCACAGAAACTGCTCGCTGCGAACCTCCACAAAAGGCGGTCTATTCAGAACTTTCAATAGCTATTCATTCAACATCAAAGGCAGGTTATGTAACCACTAGACTGGCTATTGTCCGTACCGAGCTCCGTGCCCGCAAGGCGAGCAGTTTCTGTGATTTTTTCAAAATGACCTCTTGCGATTTCGCTTTATTTTATTCTTTGTTGATTAAATCAAACATAATGTTTTTTAGATACGCTTGCTGAGGAATATTATAGCTAATCTATGCCCAATTATGATTAATGTTTATGCTTTGGATTATAATGTGTGTCGCTCTGAAGAAGTGATAAGTTTCTTTTGAAGCCCAGGGGGTGTATTCTGAAAATCGTCTTTTCCCTAATATCGTATTATCTTAGGCTTATGACAAAACCGGTATTCTGAAAACTCTCATATCTTTTGTATTATCTCTGAAAGTTTGTTAACCTCTATTAGCTGGCGCGCCTTGCCACGCATTATTGATAAGCGCGTTCGCGCAAGCAGAGGTGGAAAATGTGTATTCTGAAAACTCTCTTATCTTTCATCGCATCATGAAATAATCATAAATTCTACTCATATGCCGAGACAGGTATGGGGCAGTATTTTCCTTTTGTTATATCTTGTTTAAACATATTAAAAGACAATTATTTGAGATTTTAAAGAGCTCCCTATGTTTGTTGTGTGTATAGGTGTGTGTACGTGCAAAAAAGTTAGAAAATAAGATTAAGAGTGAGGGGGAGAAAATTCCATTGAAAATCTAACCATATGAAAATCCCACTCTTACAAAAATACTCTTTGACCAAAATATATAAATTTCTTGAACTTTGATTGAAATGTCTACGTGTGCGCAAAGCTAGTTAGATGCGCGCATTTAAAGAAAATGCGACGCATACGCAATTTAACCCACTTTGATTGGCTGAGGGGGCATATAAACATTTTGTAACAACAATTTTGATTGGTTAACTCAGCACTAATGGGCGTGGTCAGGGAAAGATATGATGCCCTTAAGACAATTTTCAGAATACCGATTTATGACAATTTTAGCGGTGTATTATCTTATGGACTTATGACAAAAGATAATACAAAAGATAAGACGATTTTCAGAATACACCCCCAGTTTATTTTTTGTCGCTTGGGCCTACGTTGAAGGAGGCTTTTCTCATATTATGAACTTTAGTCTAAATTTAGGTGTAGATTAAAATTTAAAACCATTTAAAAATACTTTGTAGGAGTCATTAGGTACAGTCAGTTTTATAATCAGTATTCAGAAGACCAAATTTAATTTTCATGTACATGGAGTACTTGTAAAATTCAGGTTTCGATATTTATTTACTGATATTCCACAATGATGCATCATGCATGTTTCCTTTTTTACCCAAAGGTTCAAAACCTAGTAAATATATTAAATTATTGTTTACTTTAATTGGTAATGCCATCAGCCCGGCACAGAAGAATATTGTATTATTTTGTATACAATATTAATTTACCAAGTGTAACTGCCAGACTGCATTCTTTTAAAAAATAAAATACAAATCTTTAGTCAGGGCTCCACACCCCAAAATTGTATTTCATGAGTAAGCTTTTTACTATTCAAAATATCACTCTTTCCTAATATCAAACCTATGATTACAGATGAAGCATGTTATAAAAGAAAAAAAGATTTTTTTCAGTTTGTCAATGTCGGGTTGCAAATCTGCTTGCCCGATCAGGCCACCAAAATATGACTTTTAAATACATTTTGCTGGCCCCAAGTGCAATTTCACTGGCCCCAGGCCAGCGGGCCAGTGCGAGTGTCGAGCCTTGTTTTAGTACAGCTATCACTTTCCCATTTACATGGGATGTGATGCCAGTAAAATGATCTTACATAACACACAAACATGTTCATCTACATTAGATCAACTTTCTCTGGATTGTCTTGCTAATATTTAACCCGTTTGGGAGTGCTTGCAAAAATATTCGATCTAGGGTCTAGATGGAGAATGCATGCTAAACCATAATAATTACCAAACAAATACCTGGTTGTCTTGACTCTTGAATCATTGAATGGGTTTAATAATTCAGAGAGACATAGAGAGTCTGATTGATTTTTTGCTTAAACATGCGGACGGGAGTTGAATTCAGATAAATTGAAAATCGAAACACCTGTCATCGATGGTATCGGACTATCGGCTATCAATTAATGACCAGATTTTGTATTGTTTGACCATTGCCATGGTAATCAGGGTCAAACTGGCGTCTCGCCTAGTAATTAAAGAGATATCAGAGATATAATTAAAGGTAGTGTATCCAATGCTAGTAAAGGACAAGGACATGCATTGTGGCCCATTCTAGTAGCCCAAAAACCTGGATTTGGTTGCCGACCCAAACAAAAGACAAAATGTAATACTTTATTAATTTAGTTGTCCATTAGGGCTCATGAAATTTAGCATCAATTAAATTTGGTGGCGGGAAGCTAATTTTTAGTGGACCCGGGCCAGCAAGCCTGTGCGAATTTCCAGCGTTGATGTATCTCTTTTGCAGGGTGGATCACCAAAATAATTGAAATCTTTCATGGACCACAATAATACTACGTATGCATCCAGTTGGGAGATACACGTTTGAAATTATTTTAGATTTTAGGTCTATACCAAAGAGACACTAACTTGTAGTGAAGACAAAGAATTTCATAGTGTATTATTTAATTGATCCACCGAGCCAAGTCCTAGAAATAGCACGAAATGGATTCTATCGACCGCATTCATGCTTCCATTCACAATGCAAAAATCAATTATTGATTTTGAGCTAGGCTACGTATACATCACAAATTGCATCTGATTTGTTTTTGTTTCTGTTTAACCTTTTCCACTCTCATGTGTCTGTATTAATGTGTGTTATTATTATAACTCGATGTATAGTTACTGAAAGGGTTAGGTATCACATACAACACAATGCAATCTCCCTCCAAAAGGCGGCACAATGCTATGTGGAAGTACAATAAGCACATGTGTGCATCAGGCGGAAATGACATATCCATCAAACTAAATATTCGTTGACAGTGCGTGCACTTATATTATTCACCACATGTGACAAATAATAATTTGCAATTTGCTGTTTAATTGATCTGTATAATGTCCCTTTGAGATTATGAAATCACCATAGACTTTGTACACAGCCCACCCAGTTCCTGCAGTCAAGGGGTTAAGAAGAGATCAGGGCCCCGTTTCATGAAAGGGTCTTGAGCTGTAAATAAAGGGAAATCTGTGTTCTTTCTGTATTGTAAAAGGGTCCGGTGTGTAATTTGAAAGAAAAAAATATTTTATGCTGAGATATTATAAATGTCTAGATAAGATCTAAATTATTATAACAACAACAGTTTTAAAACCTTTTTTTTCACAGATATATGCATGGAAGATCAGAATCGTTAACACACTTATCTTTCAGACTTGTCAAATAAACCAATAATGTAACAGTTTGATAAAGAGTATTTAAAGTGAACTTTTGTCTAAAGGTGCAGTTTGATTTGAATAATTGAATTATGTATTACATGTACATGTAATCAGGGAGAACTTTATTTTAAAATAAACATCTATTGTTTTGAACTGTGTTATCATTTTACCGTCCAATTTCAATTTCAGGTAGATCATTGTATGTTTACACAAAATTAGTTAAATTTATGAATTTGTAGGAAAATATTTTTTGATTATAATTATGCAATGTGAACTGTATAATTACATTATATACTGTGTATACTAATTATTTTGTGTACATAACTTATTCAATGTACATGAATGAAGTACATTGATGCATCCAAATTAGTGATGACAAAACAACAAATAAATAATAATTAAATGAAATGAGAATGTAATTACTGAAACAAATTGTGTATTTCTTTTGAAGTGATTGAATGGTGTAAGTTTGAAGTCACTTAGAAGATTTACATCTCAATCTATACAATCACATGCCATCACAGACTTTGGAATAACATATCGCACTTGAAAAAGATACATGTAGGTCATGACTGATGTTATCTGTGTGTGTCAGGTGTTACTTTTGTTTGTTGTTGATATCTTTTGAACTATGATCATTGCTGGTGTAGATTATACACTCATACTGTCATAAATTGATTTGAAAATCGTGATCATAAATAATCAATCGAGACACAAAAATATGTTATGGGTTCAATAATTTATACAATCTTGTTTGTGGACTATGATCGTATCATTACATTACAAACTTGAATGATGATCATTATTGATAAGACTTGGTTGTAAGTATTTCAGTAATTGATACAATATGTTTGTTGTACTATGAACATACCATTATGTATATTTTACAGTCAAACCTGTGTACAGTGACCACCCAAGGGACACAAGAAAAATGGCCACTGTAGACAGGTTCCATAACATTGTTTTTCTGTTGGGTGTCACTTTTAGTGGCCACTATTCTAGACAGGTGGCCATTTAGACAGGTTTGACTGTACTAGTATAATTGTAAATCATGATCATATAATTGATAAGACATGTTTTTGGGGTGAAAACAATTGATCATTCAGGCTGATTGTGGACTATGTCGGTGATTGATATCATCTGTTTGTGAACTCATGAACTGAAAAGAACTGCTTAAAACATACATTATTATTTTTGTAAAAGGCACTGGTAAACATGCTTATCTATTGGGGAATCAGACCTTTACATATATACTCTTTGCTTATTTGCCCAATTCCCCCATTACTAGAACTTATCTGAATATATATCTACATTATTATTATTACCAACCTTTGATTTATTGTTAAAGACTAAAAGTGTAAAGCAAAATTCTACCAACGAAAACATATATGTAATATTATACCTGTCTAGGCTATTCGTGTAGATGGGAGATAGTGAAGCCTATTTAACATTAATTTGAAGTATTCTATGTTAAATTAAAATGCAATTTCTGTTTTATTAGAATGATTGAGAGCTTTGCCAGTTAATATTTCACTATTTGCATAATACACAACACGGTAAACATAATTATATCCCTCCGTGCACGACCTAACGAGAATATGTCAAAAGATGCAAACAGTATTAGGTGGAGTGATATTTATTAAGGGGAGTGCATGCGAAAAGATTCAAAGAATTAACCTCGCCTTTATTATTTGCATGCAAGAATAGAGCCCCCCTGTGTAGTACTAGTAGTATGTGCACTATACCGTTACCATAGCGCACATTCAACAATAGACTTAGGCTCAGCAGGTATATAGGGACAGTGCATTATGCCTACAGACATGTTATATAGGCATTCAATGGCCTATGGGTAGTAGATGCTTTCAGGCATGATATTGTCTTTTGTTTGTATAGTCTGTCTTTTCCCTTTTTATTTGTTATTTTTAGGCTTCATTGCAGACCCAATATTGCCCCAAGTTACAGGCATATATGTAAGTAAAGTTTAGTGAATTCTCAAAGAGAAAAAAATATAAGAGTTGGTATATATTGTTCCTAAATATATTACTAAACAATAAAAATAAAGAATAAGTTTACAGAAACATAAAAGTAATGCACTTTCAAAGTGAATTCTCTCCACACAAATATATGAGATATATTCTATGGGACTGTGTGCTATTTCTTAGGCATGCCATTTTCTATTGTGTAGTCTGACTAGTTTCGTGCTCAAATGCAGCCAAATTGGGTGATTAGGAAAGGATTCTAAACATAGTGTCCATTCAACAAGACAAAAGCACAACTGAGCTTTCTTTTAATTACTTTCTCTTTCATTTTGTAGGCTTTAATTCTTACTTGTATACTTCTAGCAAGTGTCTTCTTCATGTTTTGTGAATGAACGAGACTCATTTTTTAATTTTAAATTCATTATACAGTCAAACCTAAATTAGCGGCCACCTGTCTATAGCAGCCAAACTGCCTATAGTGGCCACTAAACATAATCCCATGCAGAGAAAAACAGTGTTATAAATCCTTTAATAAAGGTCACCCGCATGTCTACAGTGGCCACTTTTCTTGTTTTCCTTAGCTGGTCATATGCACAGGTTTGACTGTTAATGTGTGTAATAATAATAACACAATTTACACAAGATGTACTAGCAAAGCTAAGCAAAGCTAAGCAAAGCTGTATTTCTTTATTTTCATAAATAGGAATAGGACCTCGCTGCATTTGAATACAATTTTCTACAGTAGCACAAGATGAATGAATGAACAATTAGAGAATGACATTTTTACAAATTTATGTATTTGACACTAGTGAGTTGTTGACTTTCATAATCTATACATGTAGGTACAAAAAAGTACTTTTTCATGAAATTTTTAGCAATTTTTTCATCCAAAATTCGAGTTCCGCAATTTGCAAAGAATCATATAAAATAAAAAATAAAGCATTTATCATCATTAATATTCTACTATTCTAAAAGTAATTTAAGACACAATCTTTGGTGTGGTTGATAAATACATGTTACCAGCAGTAGCAAAACTGTGGACGAATTCATAGGAACAAAATTAAATCTATTTCAACTGGACTTGGGAAACTGTTCTACTAACTTGAAAAGAAGTAAGTCCAGGTGAATATAGATTTAACTTTGTTTCTATAAAAGACAAAGTACAAATAGCATATTGAAACCTAAGAGCAACTGCTGGTGGCAACAATTTACATATGCCCAAGTGCAAGATACAACAAAATGAGCATTCAACTTGAAACCTACATTCAGCCAGCCATTAAAATGCATGCTACTAGTAGTTAGAAATGAGCACCTTTTAAGTTGAAACATGTTTTTTCTCTCATCATCATGGGCTAAAAGAAATCTTTATTTAAACGAACATAAAATTCATTAACAATTTTGAACTACAAAGGAAAAAATGTAATGCAGCACAATGACATATCTTTACCTTGCGAACGATTTTCAGCCATAAACAGGAATACCACTAGACTGTGTCTGCATATATAATAAGCACCTTTCCAAACAGCTGTGAAGCTAAAATTAATTTATTTTTAATTTATGTTTACTAATACAATACCTTATCTCAAAATTTGTAATTTATATCATTTAGGAACATACTTTTTTTCTAAAATTCTATAATTTTGAAAGAATATTTAGGAAAAGAAATGTTAAATATGTTTTAAACAGTGACAAATAAGAGCTCTATAAAGTTATAACAAATTCCTCATTTATAATGAAGTATAAATTAGACATTTGTTTGCGCAACAAAAGCTATTTAAAAAATACATATTTTAAAGGGGAAGTTTAGTTTTGGTAAGGCTGAACTTTAGTAACCAAACCTGGACAATAACCTTCAAAACTAATATTAATAACTCCACTATGCTCGAAAAGTATACAAACTTGCAAAATGACTAAGTAAAAAGCATGTTATCATTCAAAAAGAGCCATTTTGATCACGAGAGGGCGCTTTTTTAAAGGCGTCAGTTTCAACCATTTTCCATAGACAATAATGCATGTGATGTTTTATTACCAGACTGATTTTATAGAGAGAACATCAACAACTACTTAAATAACACTTTCGAAATTTGTTGAGAAAGTGGAAGCATTTTTTGAATTTTTTGAAAAAACCGTTAATTATTTGGGCCCCAAATAATTATAAGATCAGATACATTTATTGATATTTCAGCCGTTTGTGGGTCGATTTGGACCAAATAAAGTTTATTCTGCCATTAAAATTGCATGTTCTCTCAAATTCGACACTCAGTTTTTCATTACCTCACAAAAAAATTGTGATGTGCAGCGCCCTCTCTACCAAAACTAAACTTCCCCTTTAAAGATATACCCCTCAAAAAATTAATTCTATAGATACAATAAAAATTATAAAAAAGGATCATATAGTTCTAAATGCATACCCAAAACTGGCACAAATATTACAATTTTTATTGCAAAATTCATCATTCTAAATAAATGAATGCCCAGTATGGACACTTATCAATAGAGACAAGGCCGCAAGAATAGTACACAATCGTAACCACAATCGTAATGTTGCCATAGTAGTTCAGTACAATAATTGGACATTCACAACAATATGACATTTTAAAAATGAAACAGTGCCCAGGCTGGCACCCTTATAGAACACCCCACCCCCTCCCCCCCCCCCCCCCCCCCCCCCCGCCACCAAGTGGTGTAGCTATGGGGGGGGGGGGGGGGCACGATTCTTCCCCCCCCCATTAAAAAACAAAAACAATACAAAACAAAGGGAAAATATAAGAAATACTTACGGTGTGCCCCCCCCCCCCCCCCCCCCCACCACCATAATTTGCAGGCCCCCAATCAATGTGACCACAATATGCCACTTCCTCTACCCCTTAGTACCCCTCAAAGACCCCTCTCCCAACCCACCCCTTATATTGGGTTACCCTAGCTACACCACTTTGTTCAACTGTTTGTCCCATTGTGATGTTATCTTTCAATTCAAGTGAGAAGAAAAACAAACCTGTTTTTCTATTGTTATTGAAAAGAAGAAAAGAAAATACATGTGAACAATACCTCAAGGGCGTAATTTGACAGAGGTCAACAAACTTGACATATTTCACACTTTTGGGGCATTCTTTTACAATTCAAGAAATCACTGTATGTGATTGTGTGAATAATTGTGAGAAAATTTACCAACCAACTCTGAGTCATTTGACCATAAAATGCCCATTACTCCTTGGGGAAACTATTGTACCCAAAATTTGTATTGACTTGCTATTAACACCCAATATTCTGCGTGGAATATTTTCAGGTTTATGATTTAGATATAATAGAAAATAACATGGAAATTGAAATCATGTCAAGCAACATACACATTAATGATTGCTATGTAACATAGATAACAACATACATTGAAACCTCTTTATATAACAGGGTCCTTGGGACCATGCAAATTACCTTGTTATATCATGATAAAGAAACAAAATAATACTGTAAGGGCTGGGACCAGCAAAATAACCTTGTTTTAAGAGGTTCTAGTTATAACTTCTTCTTCTTCTTCTTCAAGTTGTCTGCCTGCAGGCAGGTTTAAACTTATCATAATTAAACTTCTCTCCTAAGTGATCTTTCTTTATAAAAAATGTACATAGATATGGTCCTTGTGTCACTGAGTCAACGAGCATTTTACACTTCCTTCCTCTAGTCTTGGTCTTTTCCCTTCAAGCCTGCCTTATATTACAGTTTTTCAAAAGATTATCATATCTGAGTATGTGTGCAAGCCATGATTGCTTTCTCTTATTGCTGATGCTAATTAGACAGTTTTGTTCGCCTACTTTTCTTAAGACTTCTTCATTTCGTACGATATCTGTCCAACTAATCTACAACATTCTTCTCCAGCACTGCATGATAGTTATATCAGAGTGACTTTATAATGAGATTCTACTGCACATCTTTGAAAGAAATGAACATCAAGGTAATTCAACTTTATTTTTTTACAATGATTGTCAAGTTAAATGCAAGTACTGCTTATTCAAGGTGTTTTGTGCAAAAGATATAAACTGGGTTCCAAAAGAAACTTATCACTTCTTAAGAGCGACACACATTAATATCAAAAGCATAAAAAATGAATCATAATTGGGGATAGATTAGCTATAATACCCCTTAGCAAGGTCATCTAAAAAAATTGTTTGCTTTAGTCAACAAAGAATAAAATAAGGTGAAATCGCAAGACGTCATTTTTCAAAAATCACAGAAACTGCTCGCCTTCCGGGCACAGAGCTCGGCACGGACAATAGTCAGTCTAGTGGTTACATAACCCGCTTTGAAGTTGAATGAAGAGCTATTGAAAGTTCTGAATAGACCGCCTTTCGTGGAGGTTCGCAGCGAGCAGTTCCTGTGATTTTTGAAAAGTGATCTGAAGTGATTCTATCGCATTTTCTCATTTTTAGTAAAAGCAAACTTTTGATTTTTAGGATAAGCTTCATAAGCAGAATGATAGGTTATCTGTGTCTAAATATGATTCAATTTGATGCTATGGATTTTAGTGAGCGTCGCTCTGAAAAAGTGATAAGTTTCTTTTGGAACCCAGTTTATATTCACCATTTGGTATGCCTAAAAATGCATAAATACATTTGAAACTCATTCTAATATGCACTAGATTTTATACCTTTCCTCATTATATAACATCTGTTATCTATTCTTATAACTACAATAGATTCTTACAAACGAATGCCCATCATCTCATAATAATATTAAAATATTCAATATACTTTGTTATCAATTACTTAAAGCGCTTTCATTATTTATAACCTAATTCTATATTTTGTGGCATAATATGCATAGCTTTTAATTTAATTTCTATCCAATTATTATTTTCTATATACATTTTCTTTATATAGACTATAGTGCCTATATTATCAAAAAATTTATAGTGTTTTCTTTATTTGTAACCTAATTTTACATTGTGCGGCATAATATGCATAATTTTTCCTATTAATTACTTTGTAATAATAAACAGCTCATAAAAAAAGAAAATTACATGTCTTCAGGGAAACTGAGTCTGAGTGAAATTGTCAGACCTTATGATTGACTCAATGTCCTCCCAGAATGAAGTCTGCGTCTGGCTGGTGGCCAAATGTCCACTTCCCATCTGTCTGCTCCGAAGCATGTCGAAATCCATCGCATCAGTCTGGGCATCAGCACACACCATCTCTTGCTGTGCCATCTGGACCTGCGTGCTGACACTGCTGAGGCCATCCTCTCCAAGAAGTCCAGGTCCAGTTGCAGATCCGGCGCTAGACTCTGTCTGGACCGATATCGAGTTTCCAAACATCTCTAGATCAAACAAGGACATCGTTTGCGTCTCCGTGTTGGAGAAGCTGAACGCTGCCGGTAACAGGCTTAAACCTGTCTGGCAGAGCTGATCGGTCTCGGCGATCGATGATGATGGAGCGTCGTTGCTGCTGTTGGTATTGGTGTTTGCGCTACTGGCGCTGAGAACTGTCTGGGTGTACTGGTCCAGGAAGGAGAATTCATCCAGACTCCAGTCCCAGGCCGTCTGCGTTTCCTGGTGACCCGTATCGGTCTCTACCATGCTGGTCTGCGTCTGTTGGCAACAGAAGGCGTCGTCCAGCCTTGGCATGTCCAGAGACGCCACCTGAGATCTGTGCTCGGTGCTTGCCAGAAACAGCAAGTCCAGCCCTGTCATTTCCATGACTTGAGCTGCAGGAGGTGTGAGAGAAGTCCCTGGAAGATCATTACCCTCTTGGCTTGCTCCTGCAGATACAGCCTCACCCAATGAAGCAATCTCCATACCTGTTGCCGCATGGGTCACAAGATCGCCCACTTCTTGATTTGTAGTTCCTACCGATTCGGTCTCACCCATTGCAATAGCGGCGGATGCCACCTCAGCTGAACCTGTGGCCGTTTCACTCGTGTCCGTCATGGCATCACTGACATTTGCGAATGTTTGCGTCTCAGAGGTGTGGTACTCTAGGAAATTCTGGAAGGTGAGATCGGTTTGAATCAGGACCTCATTCAGAGGCACCATGCTGGCACTTGCTTCTACAGATGGTGTGGAGACAGAGGTTGTTCCAGTCGTGTTCATGACATCCATCTCCTGATGACTTGGAGTCTCAGTGGTACTTAGGTCTAAGTGAGTTCGCTGCCGTTTGTTAGGACTAGTTTGAACGTAAACTGAATCCACACCATGGTTGTACTTGCTAGAACTTAGGCTGGAGTCATCAAGATTGTTATTGAGCATGACACTAGGCCCTAGAAACTGCCCTCCGGTTTCACCTAAATGAGGGTTTTCCATAAGACTAACTTCATTAGGAAGAACTGCAGATTGCAGGTCTAGAACGGTTTGGGTTTGGGCAACATTCACTGTATTGGGAACGATCACTCCGCTATTTAGTGTCTGTGTCTCACTAGTGGACATTAGCTGAGGTGTTGAGCGTTGCTCCTGAGGCCAGTTTATGTTAGTCTGGATGGCTGACGTCTTCTTGTGACGTTTGAACGTCCGCGGTCCGTTCACCATGGGGATAAAGCCCGGGAAGCAACTATGCGCTGTCTGGGCGTAGGCAGTGGCCATCTCGGCCTGCTTCGGCTGCGGTTTGGCGCTGCTTACCTTGGACTCAACCGTCTGCGTGGATGAGGTTGACAGGCACTGCTCAGCCTTCTTCTTACCAATGACTGGGATACCCTGACCGCACCCAGGATATACTGCACTGGGGATGTTGATGGTGTAGGCTCTCTGATTACAGACACCACTGCCCCTGCTGGCTGCTGTTGGAGCGCACATTGGAATGCAGTAAGCAGATGTGCGAGGGAGAAGTGGAAAGGGTTTCTTGATGGCCTCCTTCATGTCCTGGGAGTTATCGAAAGGAACTGGCACCACTAAGATATATCCAGGCTCCTTTACTGGCTCTTGTTTCCTCCTGGAAAAGAAGAATTGCCAGAAAAACAAGTGAGAAAAAAAGTTAATGTTACCCCAAAATACATCGCAGGAAAAGGAATGTATTTTGCCCATGATGTGATAATATCCTAACCATAAATTTCCTCCAATCTTGCCTTGACAATTTGATTTTTTGCATGGTCACCAATTGGTAAACTGTAATCTAATGGTTTATTTTGCCCCCCCCCCCCCAAAAAAAAACACCACTGAATAGTACTAATGCAGTATCCAGAAGTGAATATTACTTCATTGGTTGTGGTTATTTTAATATTTAGGAGTACAGTAGCTTTCTTATTTTCACCCATCTAGAGTATTTTTATGATTACATCTGATTCAGTCAAAAATATGAAAATGCTGTGCTCTGTTACTTACCGCTTTGACTTGAACTCAGCTGGAAGTTCGTGGTTGTTGCGTTTGGCGTGCATGTAGAGGGCAGTCATTGCTTTATACGTCTCCCCGCACGTGCACTTGAAAATCCGGCCACAGTCACGCTCGTGGGTTGTACTCTGTCGCTGGGTGCTGAATCGCTTCTCGCATTTCGGACACGCAAAACGCTTCACTGCATGCATCATATGGTAGTGCTGTGAATCAAATAAGAAATGAAATGACAAATAAGTAAGATCAGTATTACAAAAATCTGTCTTGCAGGATCACTTGTGGCTTGTAATTTGTCGCAGGGAGCTGAATCGCTTCTCGTATTTCGGACAGGCAAAACGCTTCACTGCATGCATCATATGATAGTGCTGGAAGGGTAAAAGTTAATGATATAAGATAAGGAAATCACAAATTAAACTAAGATCAGTAAAAACGGGCTGCCTTGCAGACTTGTGTGTAGGTTGTGCCCTGCTGCAGGAAGCTGAATTGCTTCTAGCATTTCGGACAAGCAGTATGCTTCACTGCATGAATCTTGTGATATTGCAGATAATGAGAGGGAATCTGAAATTAAAATTGGAAAAGTAAGGGGAATTTCTGATCAGTTTATCAATTTATTTTTCAATAACACATTTTCAATTTACTATTCATGAACACAATATGAATGCATTTTTTTAAAGATAAAGGTAAGGGGCTTGAACCAACGACTTCATTATCATTTTAATGTTATTTAACTGCATACAACCAAACATTAAAGGAAGTTTTGGGGGGCAGGGGAAGGGGGGGGGGGGGTGAGTATTTTGGTTGGTTTTAAATCAATGTGAAAGAACATTTAGTAAGGACTTATAAATGAGAACAATTTCCCTTTTAAATGCTAATTGCTCATTTTACGGTACCTGTTTAAGAAGGCTCAGCCTGGAGAAAGGTTTGCCGCCGTTGTCAGCGTCCTTGCTCCTGTTGCATCCCTGCATCGGGCAGAAGAAGTGTTTCGTGACCTTTGGCATATTCTTGTCTCTACACCGGGTGAATTGCTGCCTCTCTTTCTCATCCTAGTATGACAAAAAAAGATAAACATTTAATATAAAAAGTTAGATAAACGTTAGATTTTAAAAAGTTATATAGTTATGTATCCATTCATTTTAAACTTGTTTATTGGTTCATTTTCTGAATTAGTAAAAGTACTTGTTTGGGAGCAGAAGAAGTTCTTTGTGACCTTTGACATCGCCTTGTTTTAGACTGGGTGAATTGCTGCCTCCCTCTATTATCCTGGCGCAAAAAAAAAAGTTAGAAACATATATCTGTTCATTGATTCATTTTTTAATTAATCAAATAATTTGTTAGGAAGCAGAAGAGATTCTTTGTGACATATGACATCTCTTTGTTGCTAGAATGGCTCCTCCCCAATCCTGGCATGACAAAAAGTTAGAAACATGTTTTTATTTATGTGCAAATTTGTTAATTGGTCCATTTTCTGAGTTTAATCATTAACTTCTTTGTGACCTTTAAAATGTTGTTGCCAGACCAGATAAATAGCTGCTTCTTTTTATCCTAGCATGAAAAACATTCAATATATAAACATTAGATTTTTAAAAAGATAGTCGTTCATTCGTTTGTAAACTTGCTAATTCGTTTATTTTCTGAATTAATCAAAGTGTTTGTTTGGGATAAGAAGCAGTGAGTTAGCAAATATCACTTTTCATATTTGTGCATTACTCATGCAGTCATATGTGATATGTCAATGACATTAATTTAGTATAGAATTTGCACACACCAAATAGTGGACAGAAATATCAACGCTTCTTCAATTCTTGCACATGTATGTCAACAAATGAATGTCTTGTTGGACAGGTTTACTATTCTTGTCAATACATTTTGTGAGGCTGAAGTCAGAGGACAAAACTATGTACCTTGTATATTTCATGTGTCTTGATGATGTGCACCTTGCGTGCGGAGGAGGTGCTGAAAAGACACGTCCACTATTTCAAATTGTCTTATATTTCAATATAGTGTTAGTCATCTTGACTTAAATATTAAAAGCTGAAGACGATCTTAGGGCTGAGGGCGACAAACGTACCTTGTATATTTCATGTGTCTTGATGATGTGCACCTTGCGTGCGGAGGAGGTGCTGAAAGTCTTGTCACATCCATCCACCGTGCACGGCACGTTCAGCTGGGGTTCCAACTCAAGCTCAGCTACAGTCGGGCAGAGCACCTCAATGACTCCGGACTCCTTAATGACTCCCGACTCCTTAACGACTCCCGACTCCTCAATGACTCCCGACTCCTTCACAACTCCAGACTCCTTAATGACTCCAGACTCCTTCACAACTCCCGACTCCTCAATGACTCGCGACTCTTCCGTCTGTCCAGCCTTAATGACTCCTGACTCCTTCACAACTCCCAACTCCTTAATGACTTCAGACTCCTTCACAACTCCTGACTCCTCAACGACTCCTGACTCTTCCGTCTGTCCAGCCATCGTCGATCACGTCATCTCAGGAGTGTTCTGATGATTTTCCAGAGTGCATCTCAACTCGTTCAGGACTAGTTCATACATGTGTGTAGAGCTGGTTAGTCCAGAGTTGCAATCAATCGCAAAGTTGTGATTAAACACAAGTCTGAAAAGTGAGAATGCGCCCGGAGCTAGTTCAGAAACATGTTTGTAGAGACATGTAATATTTATCATTCAGACATTTATTTACATGATATACAAACGTTATGAGCCAAAGTCAAAGATATGCATTATTAGTATCTTCCGACTGTTTTGTTGCCGACAGAAAATATAAAATAAATCGTAACAGAGTTCATTTCTGAACAACTGTGTGATAGTTCAAAAGATTTTGGAGTGCGAAATAGCCGATGTGTAAAAAAAAAAAAAAAAACCTGTAGACAATACAACACAAAACAAATAATATGTGCTCTCGAGTCTCGGCCAATTGCGAGGGCGGGAAATGCTCTTCTAAAGTAAACTGAAGCCGAAGCCAATATTCATACTTAGTTCACATCCCGTCAGCTACAGATAGTACCACACTCACAAACAGACAGATTAGCAATGCACAGCCACAGTCTACAGAGTACAGACAGTCAAACAACAATCAACATTTATTGTGGCGCATAGCCATAGCCCTAGCATAAGTTAGCCCATCACGACAGGGAACATCCGCCCGCGCCCGCCCCGTGCCAACCCAATCAAAAGAGGCCCTTCCATCGCTGCGATTTGTAAGCCAAAAAAACATAGCATGTAATTTACATTTTCAATTGATCAATTTTCATGGAGTTACAATCACATGATGGGACTAGATCTACACTTCGTTCCGAACTATTCATTATAGAAAACAAAATGTAAGAACTGTTCAAAAAACATAATTTTCACAAGATTTAACGTAGCAATACTCACCGCTTCCCTTCCCTTCATAGAAAACAACCTCGTTCGACTGCTTCATTCCTTGTTTTCCATATAAATAGCACATAAGTTATTCAAAATCCAATTTTCTCTTTGTGTTTTCGCATAAAATATAGCTTTTAATGTAAAAATTATTTTTTACAAATTAAACATGTATCTTAGTAAACATTATTTAAATAGTAAAATACCATAGAAAATACATTGACATACCTTCAAATAAACGTCGTCTGCTACCATCGACCAAAACATAGAGCTGTATACAGCTCTATGGATCAACATTATGTGGTCCTCATTACGTTTGTATTGTAGCAAAACGTCATAATAATTGCGCAAATTATCAAAGATTGCCCCATTAGAGACTGTTATTTATGTTTATGGTCGAGTCCCCAAACAGACTAATTTCCTCCGAATGTCGAAATATACTGTAATCACATACTGAACATCGGTGTTGCACTTGGCACAGCGCTTCAATTTTGGGTACCTCAATGGTCCATACAAATACAATATTATACACTATCATGGTAAACCGTTTTAAATAAAACCAAAGCCCATAAGTGTATGTGAAGATATGTGTGTGTTTTTTTTTATATATTTTTTATTTTTACCAGGTAGGGCAGGTACTTATCAAACACAGGGGCAATTTGATAACCGATAGTGTCATCCTAGCTGACTCAGCATTATTATTTCTTTAAACAGCATCCAAGTTTTCGTCGTAAAAAAAAAAATGTGTAATTGGAAATATGAACATAAGTGCAACAGCATAATGCTTATTATCAGCAGCGCAGTTTAATAGGGAAACCCACCAATATGGGGGATCCTCAGGGGTGCTATGGGGGGGGGGGGGGGGTGGGGGGTGGGGGGGGGGGGTCCCATTGGGTATTGCTTCCCGACATTGAAATCGGATGGAGGCAGTGGAGGACAGGGTTCAGAAGCAATCATCATATTTTATATGTAATATCACTGCACTGTTTCTGGATATTTGTTTTTCTTTTTTCTTTGTCATTGAAAATACTAACACCACCAGGAATAACGGAATAGCAGTGGCTAGCAGCCACTGTGTGGGCCCGCCCGAAGAGGCATATCGCCCTCTTGTGTACAATTCTTTACATTTCCCTTTTTTTCTTCTTCTCCTCGAATTCCTGGCAAACGCTATCAATACAACTGCCATGGCCGCTATATTGCTATAATTGGTATTTCTCATCTTATTTTGTTTATAGTAGTATTGTATATAGGCATATATACACAAAAATTATAGGCATATAGGCATATAGGCTTGATAATGTTGTATTTTTTATTACCATTTTGCAAAGCTTATAGATTATAATTAGCTAAGCCGCTGATTATATAATGTGTTTTTGTTAACGTAAAGCATTTCTATAATACAGTGACGAAAAACATGATGAATCGTTATTCTTTAATAACTTAAATTTTGAACTGTTTCAACTTTATATTCATTCAAACTCTCTAAAGTAAAGCATATTATTCATTGATTAAATGAAAAAGGAGGATAGACAAAGCAGAGAAACAAACACTGATGAGGTAATTAAAAACTCTTTAATCAAATTCAAGGAGTTCCGTGAAAAAATAAACAAATATATTAATCACGACGCACAACGTTATTGGGGGAGGTTCAGACGGAATAATTACTATTTGCCAATGTACAGACAGGGACGTTATATACCAGAATCATAATTACTGTTACCCTGTATACGATAAATGAAGAGCTTAATTCCAAAAGGCGCTAAATCCACTTTTTTAACTTTGGAGAAAAGCGGGGGGGGGGGGGGGGGGGGTTTAGTCTAACTTTGTACGCATGCCAATGGGGATATGAAAATGGAACGTTCCATATTTTGATTTTGATTGTGTAATTTGTCCTAAAATGTTGATTTCTAGATATCTAGATAGCTTATTAATGTACTGCACTCTAAATAAATAACTAGTCAAAATGACCAGAAACCTAGTCAGCCGGGCACCTGCACTTTTTCTAGTCAAGATGATCTGGAAAATCTAGTCAAATACATTGATGTTCTAATTTTATATTGCCTTTGTATACAGAAAATATATTGAGATTATACTCAATAACGTGAAAACGCTATTGAGTATAATTTCAGATTATTTTTCTGTATAAAAAGACAATATTTAATTAAAACATCAATGTATTTGACTAGATTTTCCGGATCATTTTGACTAGAAATAGTGCAGGTGCCCGGCTGACTAAGTTTCTGGTCATTTTGTGTGATATCATTTACTCATTTTTTATGGAAAATGGATTTAGCACCTTTTGGAACTAATCTCTTCAAAATACAATTATCTGTTGCGAGAACATGTTAATTAGAGTTCATTAGTCTTCATAAGACAATAATGTGTCCCGGCTAGTTCCGGGAATGTTCAGGGCCACCGCAATCAGCCTTGCCGAGCTGAGATGAATGATCACTATCTAGTTGGTGGCGAAGCCAGGGTCATCAAAACCGGAGGGGGGGGGGGGGGGGGGGGAGGGGGGTGTTCATCTATCTGGACGTTATGAAAGTCTCTTGTAAGCAGTGGCATATACTATACGTGGTCGGACCGATCTGGGGCCTTTGGTCGGGGCACCCTCTATAGTCTATGCATCTCTTTGTTTCATAAATAATTGTCCCCTATGTTTTTATAAATTGTTTCCGTCAACTTATTGGGGGCACGTGCATGACGTGGGGCGGGGGGGGGGGGGGGGGGGCTGTTTCACGAAGATTTATATCTAGACATAAGTATATCATGAGAGCTAAACGGAGGCAGTGGCGTAACGTGGTCGGAAAGATTGGGAGCACGCTTATTTGTAATGTTTTTTGTTTGTTTGTCTGTGTATTTCTTCATTCATACAAGATTTACCCTGATGCTTTTATTGTGTCTGTCAAAGTATTATTATTATTATTTTTGTATTATTTTTTTTTTGTGGAGGGGGGGGGGGGGGGGGCATGTGCCCTTTCCATGCCCCCATCGCTATAAATTATATATATATACGCCAATGTTCGTAAGCATTTATGGTTATAGTGCATGATGGCATGCTTACTAGAGAATGTTATATTTAATGCCTAGAAATAAATCTGTTTGAACCCCCTCCTCGTACCAAAGAGGGCAGTGGCGTAGCGTGGTCGGACTGATTTAGGGGGGGGGGGGCACATACATTATATTATTGGGGGCACACCTTATGTATATTTCCCTTTTCCACAAAATATGTTCCCCTTTTGTTTATTACTGTTTTTTCTTCAAATTATTGGACACAGGCCCCCCCCCCCCCCCCCCACCTCCCCCCCCCCCCTTCGTAGCTATACACCACTGAAAGAGGAGGTAGTCAAAGTGTATGGTGTAGACGTATACGAGTATACGAGGGGGCACTCCAGCTGAGTTATCCTCAAATGACTTAATGATGATATTTAAGATCATCATCGTATTATTTAAGATCATCATCGTATGCCCCTCGTCATGTCGCTTGATCGAATCTAATTAGATTTCAAGATGATTATATAAACAAACAATTTCGAAGAAAAGGATATAATTGTCCGGTTTGGCAATTCGACAATGAGCAGTAAATCGTATGTTTTTAAATAGTAGGCATACATGGAAGTGCCGTAGCTACGGAGGGGGGGGGGGGGGGTTAATAGAGAGGCTTTATCACCTGACTTAGTAACTACAGTACATGAGCTGCCATGTAATATTTTTGGATATTACATGGCACTGTTACATGGCAATCAGATGATAAAACAGTTGTTAACTTTGCTGTCGGGAAAATCATGGAATGTTCCCCTCGGGATTTAAAATACTATTTCGTGAAGAAAATAAGTCCCTCGACTACGTCTCGGGACTTATTTACTCTTCCCTAAATAGAATCCCTCGGGAGTGGAACATTCCGCGCTTTTCCCTCCACCACCAGTTAACAACTGTATAATATACACTGAGGTGCAACTGCCTCTTTAGTCCCCTATATATACTTAAGCTACATTACATAGCCTTTAACCCTCTCTTCCATCGACTTGTTTTTGCTTGTCAGGTAAAAATTCGAAAATTCTGGCAAAAGACCTCAGCCCCCATGCCCCCCCCCCCCCCCCCCGCCCCTGAGAACAACTTTCCCTATACGCCCATGATAAGATATGTGAGAATCACCTGAGTGCTAAGTAAGTTTTGTGAATGTTGACGATGTTACTAGATATCACTTAAAATGAAGATTTCTAAGATATTCATCTCATGCCTCTTGTCACGTCTCGTGATCGAATGCAATTCTATTTCAAGACAGTAAAATGACTTTCTGATCGAGGGAGGTTCACATTTTATGACTCGTGCTCCCCCCCCCCCCCCCCCGCATCTACGCTAAGTACTGCTTAAACATTTCATTAGAAAACAGCTTTGATGAGGGAGATACCATTTTCCATTTATTATTCAGTATGTAAGACCATTTTGCTTTTTAAACCCATTCGGGACTGCTCCCGTAAATACTTAGGCTAGGGTCTATAATTATGGAGAGTGCACGTTATACCAAAATCAAAACATCTTGAATGATTAAGACTAGCTTACGTCATTTTGAAACCATACTGGTTGGTATTCAAAACAAAAATGTAATTTGATCATTAAACAGGTAACTTGGAATTGCTCTTCATCTTCTTATCGGATTCCTAATCCTAACAAAACATCTTGACATTTTATGCAGGTCCATTGACATTTAGTCAGTTTACTAACATATTAACAGATTAATAGTATTCTGAACATTCGCGCTAATAGCTGTTAGTTTTGTTGGGTTTCGCCTGTCGCTTAAAAAAAAAAAGCCTACATCGTTTCGTGACCTGCTGACATTGGAAAATAAGTTTATATGTCCGTCACTTGGAGTGGCTCTCGATTAGATAACGAGTTCTTGAAGAATTCCCTAGAAACGACTTGTTGACATTTTATGCAGGTCCATCGAAATGTTTAATTTGATTAGTTAGAGATTAATCGCATGATCATTTGCGAAATGTTAATAATCTGTTGCTGGTCCATATATGACCGTCCACAGAAATCTAAACAATACCCTATTATGCTACAGTTAATAATAAATATCATCTGACGAAGTTTCGTAGGTGTTGATGATTTTTAACCGGCAAATGGAGAATAAACTGTATTTGAATTGAATTGAATTGAATTGACATTTGATATATGCAGTGGCGTAGCGTGGTCAGACTGATAGGGGGGGGGGGGGGGGCGAATGATAAGGGGCACACCTTATGTATTTCTGTATGTTTTCCTCCTCCTCATTATCACACTATCAACTATTATCATCATCATTTTCATCAAATCATCATCATCACCACCGTCATCATCACCGTTGTCACTCCATCACCACCACCACCTACAACAACAACCATAATCATAAACACAAACATAAACATATATTAGAGCTACTTATCAGTCATTTAAAGGGATAGTTGAGTTTTGGTATAGAGGGCGCTACACAAAATAATTTTTTTGTGAGATAATGAAAAACTGAGTGTTAAAATCGAAAGAGCATACAATTTTAATGACAGAATAAACTTTAATTGATCAAAATCGGTTCAGAAATGGCTAAAATATCCATAAACATAACTATTTGTAATAATTGTGGGGCCCCACAATTATTCAGTAATTTTGAACCAGCCTTTAAAATGTTTTATAAATGCTTCCTCTTTTCAAAAAATTTACAAAAGAGGTTTTTAAATAGTTGTTGATTATCTCTCTATCTAATCACTATTTCAACAAAAACATCGCATGCACAATATTTAATTTGAAATGGTTAAAATCGAAGTGTTTAGAGAGCGCCATCTTGAGTTTTAACAGATATTATTGAATGATAACAGGCTTTTTACTTAGTCATTTGTAATGTTGTATTCCTTTTAAGCATGGTGGAGTTATAACTATTAGTTCGTAATGTAATGGTGCAGTTTTTTGGTTACTAAACTTCAGTTTGACCAAAACTGTAATCTCTTTACCAAAACTCAACTATCCCTTTAAACACACACGTAAGCACCCATCTTGCATAAATACAATATATGCTGCTATGTCCGGGCCCCCGGGCATGCCTTGGGCACGCTTTTATGAATTATGTTAATATGGACATCCTGTGATAGAAAATGTGCACCTTTAATTTGAATATGTTTAAATAACCATTAGGCTTACAATTGTTACCATTATACCTTTACCGAGTAAAGATACGTGACGCCAATGTAAAGGTTATCTAAAGAAGATGTGGAAGAATAGGATTCGTATTATGTGTTTGTTTGTCTGTTTGTGTGTGTGTGTGTGTGTGTGTGTGTGTGTATGTGTGTGTGTGTGTGTGTGTGTGTGTGTGTGTGTTTGTGAATGTGTGTGTGTGTGTGTGTGTGTGTATGTGTATGTGTGTG